>JAECUM010002972.1:0-146766 GCA_016617855.1 Megalonaias nervosa | reverse complement strand
GTATCAAGCAATTTGATATACCATTGGTATACTATTGACATATCAAATTGTGATCCGTCCATGTGCTATAATACGCATATATAAACATTGGAGCTGCATGCTGTTAAATCTAAGCCTATAGATTAATGATGCATTTCCACTCATTAATCATTAGTATAAATTATCCCTGTTTTCTAAATGAATTTAACAGGATACACTATTTCACTGCAATCCTTTAGCTTTCCGTTCAAAGGGCAAATATGTGTATTAGCATGTGGTATAAATAAAATATTTGTACAGTATGAATGCTGTATCAATGATATGCCACTCACATAAATTTTCATCAAACAGAAACTTGGCTAACCTTGTTTCGTTAGCATGTAATAGCTATGGACAATTATCTGTTTCTCATCATCATCATCATAAACCCATGATGTAGAATAAAGAAAAGGAGATGCATGTTGTTGTCAGGTTTATCACTGAACTTTACATTTCCTTTGTTGATAAAAGATAATGTGCATAAACAGCTGAAGAGAGAATTGTTTAATGTTGTTTTATTCATTATCAATGACAAAATGATACAACTTATCGTGGTTCCATCGTGGTAACTTTTATTTAATGTGGGTTGGTGTATTGGTTTTGAAGTGCCTTAATTGCATGTCTTTGTATAAAAAACCTATCCTGATCAATGATTACTGCAATAAATTTCACTGTTAAACAGTGATATATATATATATATATATATATATATATATATATATTCTGGTAAACAAGTGTATTCAATCGAATGTAGAGTAAGCCTGTGGTCTTTCTGCCAACCAGACTAGGGAACCCCCCACGTGATCATGCCCTATGATGTCATGGCGATGTTCCCTATTAACATCCTCCATTATACAAAGGCACAAATGGAACCGATACAGAATCACTTACTTACTTATCTTCAATCTCCGACGTGTGCGACAATTCGGCCATTTTACGTCGAATTACAAAAACCAGCCGCTCGGTCTGTTTATATCGCTTGACACGGTCACGCAATTTCTTGAGAAAGAGCGCAACAATTAAGAATTCCGAATTGTTGCGTTATTCCAAGTTGAAGCCCAACATGCATACCAACATGGGGAAGCCACTCTTCAGTATTTGGACCAAGTTATATGATCTTAATTAAATTTATTATGGAATGACGATCAGTCAGAAAAATCAAAGATTGGTCGGAAGCAGGTATCAACACGGAGGAAGCCACTTTGCAGACCAAGTTATAGGTATCTTAATTATACTGGCGTACCGTATTATCGCGATATACCGTATTATCGCGGTATACCGGAATGATAGGGTATCGTGGGTCTTAAAGTTTTCGATCTGATCGAATAAATAAATAAAAACACTGTCCTTCTTGATATTATAGATGTCTATTTGTTGTTCCTTGCTGAATATTCAAATGCATGTAATTTTCAGTTTAAATCAGATGACTGTGGGATACGATCAATCAAAATATACCACGTAGATTGCAGGTTATTGACAAGGAGAAGTTACTCTGATATCGTGGTAATACCCCAAAATTATTACTGTGGCATATACTTGTCCTAATGTTGGAAACTTGATGTTTATGTTGCACAAAGTGTAAATCAACTTGAAAAATGGATCCTACTTCCATGGCACTCATTCTGCCACGTGCGCCGTCCAACAGAAATTTATCAGAGAGAATTAAAGTAATGCATCTGTAACCACCCGTGACGGAGGGAGTAGTGCCGGGATTGTCACTGAGAATGGACCACCAGCATGACCATGACCGTACATGCGGACCTGATACTGTTTGAACAATTCCCAATGCTCCAGTGAAAAGTAATAAATAGTGTGCAACAAAGTTTAACTCATCACCTGTCAATTACAAAAGCCACCAGAAAACAACAACCATCCATACTTCACATTTTGACTCGTATTTGCTATCATAGATTTGATCTCTTGGTTCTTGAGAAATATGGTAATCATTTGATCTGGCTCTTGCATATCAACATGGGACATTATTAGACAACAAATTTGCTAACTGATTTGTTAGTGATAGTGATTTTAAGAAGATATGTATTCTATTTGAGAACATAGGATATGACCTTTATTTGGAAACAGCGATATTTATGGGTTATTTTTTAATAGTGTACTTGTCAACAAATCTTGACATCTTACTGAAATCAATTAGTGATGTAGTACTAGTAAATTAAGGTCATGTAGTGTAGTACATGATAGGCGGTGCTATGCAAAAAAAATACCGAAAACTTAGATTACCACAATACCATAGAACCCACAATATCATAGGAAGCTACCATATTAAGTAATAAACTAATCACAAATAACAGACAGTAATTCACCCGCTATGAAAGTTGCAGTACTTGTCTATTTATCATTTATCTCCATTCCTGTATTCAGGAAATATTTTAAATGATGCCAGTTTTGCAGTAAATAATACCCAATAGAACATGCTGTATGCACCACAATATAAAATGAGATCCTCATATTCTCACAGCAAATGATGTAATTGTTGTACAGGGGCCCAAATAGGTATAAAATTAGCAATAACATACCACATCATTGTGCACAGCAAAATAATTAAAACTATAATCGTTATGTCTTTAGTCCACTGACAGATGAGGCAAAACTACAGCATTGATGAATTTGACCTGATACTTGTCCATTTTCATTGCTAGTGACATGATTACACAAATCCCGCAACCCATATGTCCATGACATCATAGGTCCAATAATCATGTAATACCAACAATAAACACACTTTTCAATGCTGTTGTACAAATATTCAAAAATATTAAATGAATGTCACATACTATTTGACTTGATTTAAATAGGATAACACAATAAGCTAAGAACTAATCTACCTTGAGGCCCTCATACAAAGGAATTTATTTATTTTAGCTGCATCTCTGAAGCCACTGGATATACTGGGTTTGGAAGAAGAAAACAGAGTGGGCATTTCTAATCTCAACTGGAATACTATTCCAGAGCAAAGTTCCAGAGTATTGGAAACTTTTTTAAAATAATTCCTTATTTGGTTCGGGAACTTTATACTGTTTGGTAGACATGGATCACAGGTGGGGAGTGTTACCAGGTAGCCTATACTGGAATAGTGATTGTAAATATTTAGGAGCACTATTATTGGATATCCTGTACATTAATTTGGCTTTTCTCAAACAGATTCGGTCTTTAATAGGTAATATTTTTAACTTACTAGCTAAATTTTCCTTGCTCTCTTTCTGTATTGATATTAACCCAAATGCTCTTTTTTGAAGATGTGCCAGCTTTGCTAAGTTTTTATCATTTGAATTACCCCATACTGTATTACAGTAGTCTAAATAGGGTTTTATGTAACTGTTATAAAATAGTTTTCTGTGCCTTTCAGGGAGAAAGTGTCTTATCATACTAAGAAGCCATGAACTTGAATTGACTTTTTTACTGATGTTTGATATGTTCAGTCCATGATAGGTTATTGTCTACCAAAGCACCAAGTAGTCTATCATGACAGACCATTTGCAAATTTCTATCCTTCCATGTCAGACATAGTTCATCACTATCGAGTTTTGTCCTTTTTTGACGTGTTGAGATAAGTAATATTTTAGTTTTACCAGTATTTACCACCATGCCATTGCATGTGCACCAGTTGTCCAGTTTGTTTAAGGCATTCTGTAAAGAAATTTCGAGTTCATGCTTTGTGTTTTGGATGTCTGACAATGTTGTGTCATTTGCATAGAGATCTGTAGATGATATTGAGTCCCTTAGTACAAGTGGTAGGTCATTAACTCATTAACCCCTGGAGGTTTTTGTCGTTTTCGCCTGAAATGCGAGTAGGAAACCCATTTTGGGGGCTATTTCTGAATACATCCTAATACATCTATTTCTGAATACATAATAATACATCGACCTCCAAGACATTTTAGGTTAACCTAATGCCTAGTTGTGTTAAAAATATCATTTTTCATTGGCTATTTCGCCTGAGCATGAGCAGAAGGGTAAAAGCTGGACTTCTTTTTTTTCTTTTTTTTTTTGCTTAACGGACCCATCATTTTCGTGTCGAGACCTCTCTTTATTCTAAATGCCCATCTTATCCTACTTTTTGCAAAGGTTCACCTGTCTGTGTGCAGTTCAGACCGGTCTGTCTTAGATCTGAGGCCAAAAAGTCTAAAATCCGGACACAAAATCGGATTCCGACCTCGGGCGAATTTCGGCTGGAAAAAACTCGGGTCCAAAAAGTTACGTTTTTCCCTCTGTATTTTGTAGTGCAACTAGAATATCCATATTATTGGTATCATCGTAAAGCTACATCTGTCTACCTTTCTATAATACCACCCACTTTATTGTGCCATACATGACCTTGATGCTACAGAGCTCAGAAGTAGGCTACCACCTCCTGCCGTGTAAACGCGGCGCCAGGGGTTAATGAGTTAATAAATAAAATAAATAGTATTGGACCTAGAATTGAGCCTTGAGGTACTCCACATCTAATTGTTCCAGGTTCAGACAGAACATTATTTATATAAACATGTTGTATTCTCTCACTTAAGTATGAAGTAAACCATCTAACTGTGCTTTCATCACATTGGTAGATTTTTAGTTTCTTTAAAAGGATTTCATGATCCACCATGTCAAAAGCTTTCCTGAACTCTACAAATACAGATCCTATTATTCTACCTTGGTCAAGTGCTTGAAGCCATTTATCAGTTAGGGAGATCAAAGCAGTCTCACATGAATGTTTCTGTCTAAAGCCTGATTGATTAGGGTGTAACAGCAAGTGTTTAGTAAAATATGACATGAATGAGTCATGGACATGTTTTTCAATCAATTTTGACAAGTTTGGTAGTATTGAGATTGGCCGGTAGTTATCAGCATCATCCTTAGAACCAGATTTGTGAATAGGAGTTACTTTTGCAGTTTTTCGTATTTTGGGGACAGATGAGGTTGCAATACTATCTACAATAGCAGAGGCAGAAGATTGAATGAGTCGTGGACCAATTGGATCAAGTCCTGTAGCTTTCTTGGTATCAAGTTCACTGAGACATTTTTTAACAAAGTTTTTTGATACTGGTGTGATAGAGAAACATACCTCCTTAGAGATTTTGCTGCTGCAGAACTTTTTCAGTTCATTAAAGTTGTTTTCAATCACTGGTTGTTTTAACTTTGCGGTAATGTTGGTGAAAAAAATCATTGAAAACATTTGCAATGTCATTGTCATCAGTGACTATGGTGTCATTCACCAGAAGTGAGTGAATTTTATTTATCTGATCTTTGTGTGTTCCTCCAGTGAGTTCATTGAAGACTTTCCAAATGGAATTTTTGTTGCTCTTTTTGTTTTCAAGCAATGATTGATAATAATTTTTTTTAGCTTTTTTAATCATACTTGTTATTTTATTTCTCCATACTTTATATTGTACATGGTTTCCCATAGCCTTGAATTGGTCTCATGTTTTCATAGCATCTAGGATTTCAGTAGTAAGCCAATTAGGTTGGATTTCATTCTTTACTTGATGTACTGTCAGTGGTGCATGCTTAGAGACTACAACCGTAGATAAGTCAGCCCACACCCTCAGAGCTTCATCTATGTCATCCAAATTTTGGATCATATTCCATGGAACTTTATATAGGTCACTGAGAAATTGTTCTTCGTTAAAATTTTTGAATGATCTGTAAGTGATAGTTTTGTGTGTATTTTTCTTATTTCTCTTGCATTTAACCTTGTCATAAAAGTAGGATAGTGGCCGCTAAGACCAACTTTTGGTACATTAACACAAGCCACATTTTCTGGTAGGTTGGTATAAATGTGATCAATAACAGTGCTTGATTTTTCTGGCAGTTACCAGCTGGACTAGGCCTAATGATTTCAATAAATTCCATCCGGTTGTTCCTTATTTGAGTATTGAGAAGGTCCTTATTTATTTCACTGAGTATATATGTTTCTTTCTCCTGTGCAAGAACATTTTCCATTTGTTTCAAAAAGTTATCATTCCAAATTGCTTTGGAGGATGGTAGCCTATAAATGAAACCCACTAGGAATGATTTTGCATTATTTTGAGAAATTTCCACCCAGATACTCTCAATTTCTTGTGACTCCAAGTAAAGTCGCCTTTCTGCATTTACATCTTCCCTAATGTATACAACAAGACCTCCCCCTGCTGTCTCTCTGTCCCTGCGTAATGGTTTATTGTAGCCTTGACAGTGATATAGATCATCATTGTGGTTAGCATTTAATTTGGTTTCAGTGAGTCCTAAAACATGCATATTATTTTCCTTGGAAGACAACATTAACTTGATTTGGTCTATTTTTCCCACTATACCTTGTACATTTAAGTGACCTATGTTAAAACCTTTTGTATTTAGTTTCATATCAATTATATGTATGTCATCATGCAATGGGGTACTCACTGAGATTGTCTCCATACTACTTTTATCATTCTTACATCCTATTTCCAGATTTTAATGTTCATATATATTAGTGTCTTCAAAGTCACATACAGACCCTGAAAATCCGTTACTGTTTGTAGAAGAACAAAAGGACACATAATTCTCAATATATTTATTCCCAGAACAATGATCAGAAACCTATTGTTGTCGCAGCAACTTGGAGAAAGTCAGATTCATCAAGACTTCATGTGTCAGTGATGGTTTTGTTGTTTCACATGACTACCACATTGCCATGTGCTCTCTGCTTGATGAACCTGGCTTTGTCATGGTTGCTGTGATAGCAGCAGGTGTGTGGACATAGATTATATCCCTTGAGAATATGCCTTGATTATATGCATTGAGAATATCTCTTGATCATATGCCCTGATTATATCCCTTGATTATGTCCTGATTATATGCCTTGAGAATTTGTTTCATACAGCTGCAGTCACTGCCATTCCAGGCTGTAATGAAACCCATGGGGAGAGTCCTATAGACTCGTGCAATGCAGGCTGCCTTGAAAGAACAGAAAATTGGCAGACTTACAGTGCAAATAAGTTGTATCACCCTACAGTAAATTATCCCCCAAAACTTGTATCTGTTCAGATGGACAATACGACGGTCTGATGTCACCTATTAATAAAATTGTGGAATTCTTGCTGATACATCTGTGTGCAACACGTCAATGTACATTTGAGACACTTTATGATATTTCTTGCATCTCTTAAGCTACCATTTGTTTAAGATTCCTTTTGGTGATCTGTACAGAATATTTTCAGATCAAATTATGTGTTATTCACATGGAAGAACACAATCTAGTGTGTGGTGACAATTTTGAATTTTGTGGCTACACATGACTGTTACCATATACATATATTAATTTTGTAAACTGTACACTACTGTGTTCTGGACAGATTTGTATGCAGCAAAATTGCACATTTTAATGAACAGGTGACATCAGACCCTTAAATCATCCATCTATGTCAACACAGCTTGGTGGAGGTTGATTTATTGCACTACCTGTAGATAGAGCAACCTATAGTTTCTAGCAAGAAAACAGTCTAAAAGACACTGAAAAAACAGTCTAAAAGACACTGAAAAAACAGTCTAAAAGACACTGAAAAAACAGTCTAAAAGACACTGAAAAAACTTGGACAAGCATCTGCCGAAGTAGTGCAGCAGAAAAGCCAGATATATAATGAGGAATATCCAATGGCAAAATAACATTAAATAGACCAACAAGGGCAGGGCTACCTTGACACATTAAAAGGCCCAATAAGGGCAGGACTAATTGGACACATTAAAAGGACAAGAAAGGGCATAACTACTTTGACACATTAAAGACCCAGTAAGGACAGGACTACTTGAAAACATTAAAAGGTCCACTAAGGGCATAACTACTTGGACACATTAAAAGGCCCAATAAGGACAGGACCTACTTGGACACATTAAAAGGCCCAATAAGGGCAGGACTACTTGGACACATTAAAAAGCCCAATAAGGGCAGGACTACTTGGACATAATGGACAATATCATACATGGTTTGGGTTACATATATTATTTAGTACTACAGTGAAATGTCTGTAAGAGCAACAGAACCAGCCATTGCTGGCTATACAAAAGGAACCATTGGACACCCCTCACATAGTCTGGAAATACTTTTGATCTGATCCAAGAAGCTTTTAAAAATCAGTGTCAAGGCATCAGTTTTTAAGGGATACTGCACAATACAGACAACAGGGCATAGGTTCAACTAATATTCTGCCTCACCAATATGTCACTTGTGGAGCTTTGACCTAGAAATGCTAAAAGCAGAAGTAGAAAAACATGATAAAGCTATGCCAACTCCTTTAAGTGACTCTCTCAACCAGCCAGATACAAAACACTGAGGTTTTGATGAAAATAAAACTTTTACAGTGCCTCACCGAGACCAATGCAACCCTTATTCCTGAAAATATTCAGTGATACAAAGGAAATCCTCCTCCTCCTCATAGACAAAAATAACAACCTCACTCATCTGCTATTTACATTTGCAATGCAGGATTCACAATGCCCCAGGACCTCACTTATCTGCTATTTACATTTGCAATGCAGGATTCATAATGCCTCAGGACCTCACTCATCTGCTATTTACATTTGCAATGCAGGATTCACAATGCCCCAGGACCTCACTCATCTGCTATTTACATTTGCAATGCAGGATTCACAATGCCCCAGGACCTCACTCATCTGCTATTTACATTTGCAATGCTGGATTCACAATGCCCCAGGACCTCACTCATCTGCTATTTACATTTGCAATGCAGGATTCACAATGCCTCAGGACCAGGATCATTAGACAGCATATAACATCCAGTGTGCATGGCAATCTGATCTCTGAGTACAGAAGATGATGATAACTTCATTACTTCCAAGATTCTCTACATCCAAGAATCCTGAACAGATTAATGGCAAAGAACTCTGCTCTTACTGGTATATCTTATACATATATTTACCTTTTCTAGGGGTGGCCCCGATTGGCCGAATGGTCTAAAGCGCTCTCCGTTATGGATCACGGCCATCTCACCTCTGTCTGCGTGGGTTTGAGTCTAAGATTCAGCGAATGTGGATATGTGAGAAAGCTTGCCAGTAGCTTCTCGTGGGTCGGTGGTTCTTTCTGCGGATTTCCCAGATTCTTCCTCCACCATTAATACTGGCCGCCATGTATAGCCTATCGTGTGCTGAAAAATGGCGTTAAGCCCCACAACAACAACAACAACAACAACAACCTTTTCTAGGACATCTTCACCAGCCAAGTTTCCAATATGTTAACCTATCTACACCTTGGTGGATTGATCATATAACTTAATGCATCATCTATGTGAATTTCATTGTATGTAGTGACAAGCCAATCAAAATTGAGTTCTTCAAGGGGTGTCCACAACTTGAATGGACTCATAAATAAGCAATTTTCCACTGCCAGTTCGTGTTTGCAGAAATAAATCCTTTCCCTCAAAACCACTCCGGTGGCCTAGTGGTTAGAGCGCCCACCTCAAATGCGGGAGATCACAGGTTCAAACCCAGCCCAGTCATACCAAAGACTTAACAAATGGTACTAACAGCTGCCTTGCTAGGCACTTAGCATTAAGAGGTTAGTTTTAGAACTTGTTGGCCTGGTGTCAGGATAATGTGACTGGGTGGGACATCATGCTACATGTCTGCGGCATGATGCCCCAGTGCTAGACATCGCTATAAACTGCCACACTACAGACATTATAGCAATATGACTGAAAAGTTGTTAAAACTATGCTAAAAATCCAAATTACACACACACACACACACACCTTTCCCTTAAATACATATGTAATGCCTTCTTTCTGGTATGTAGTCAGACTTTACACTTACAAAATATCATTTTTAAGTCAATTGCCACCAACATTTTTGGCTGATATATGATGTACCACTGTTACATGCTTTTGGTTTGTTGGCATTACATACTAAGGGAAGCAACTCATGAAATCCAGTAGATGTTGCTAATGGTAAGCACTATTGGATAGGTCTGCCAAGGTATAGATAGATTAACATATCAGAACCATGGCTAGAAAAGATGCTGCAAGGAGAGTACATACTTTAATGGTCCAGCACATTTAGCAGGTCAGCAAATTAGATAATGAGATGATGAAACTTTCACTCAGCATTCATATATTTGCTGTACTGACATATTATTGACCCTAATTCTTTAATACCAGTAAAATCCCCATAAGATTCAAATTTAGGTATTCCTGAATATTTTGCTGCAAAGTTATAGTTATATAGTTATATATATATATATATATATATATATATATATATATATATATATATATATATATATGAGGAGTTAGCTTTATTGTGTTTATATTTAAAGACCTCTAACCTAGAATATGACATCCAAGGATCTAGGGTGCTTTTGTATTCAACAGAGGAGTCTTTTTCAACAACAACAACAACAACCAGATTCCAACATCATGACAGTTGACAAATTTGCCAGTAAACTATTCTCTTTTATGGGATACAAGAAGCTTAAATATTTACCATGTATGTGAATATGACATTGTCCAAGAAATATAAAAGAAAATATCTCTGATTAAAATCGATGGTTACACTGAACCACTCAGATAGCACAAGTTAAATTAAACTAAAAATAACCAACAAATTATTTACAAGCTAATCGTGTTGAAAAACCATAACTATTCTGAAAAAAGGATGAAAGTTGACTATTGTTCTTTATGAAGTGTTTTTATGGCCATTTTTCAGAAATTTCAACCCATGACCATTGAACATTTTTTTGAAAAATTGAAGTAAAATTGCCAAAGGGACGCAGAAGGTACAAGAAATGTACAACAACATGAAATTTGGTTTTCAAACTTGAGAAGTAAATTTTCAGTAGATTGCTTTGATCCTGATATGTGTCCCTTTAGCTAGCCTGGTTGTCCCTTTTGTTAGCCTGGTTGTCCCTTTAGCTAACATGGTTTTCCATTTAGCTAGCCTGGTTGTCCTTTATGGCTCAATAGAGAAAATCCATAAAAACAAGAAATACCATTGTAAAAAAAACCATGATGAAGCTACAAAATGCTTTAAAGAGTCACATAAGTAATTTAGTGCAAATGTTAAAAAATCTTTAATGTTTTGATATTTGTACCATTTCAGTACAGAATAGAAACTGCATCATCAGTCTCACAAGATAGTTCAATATAATTTGTGGCTTGGTCTTTAAAGTTCCAAGTTTTCCTGCTACGGTACTATGATTGCAACATGCACAGGTGATTAGTCTCATGGCATTCTCAACAACCAAAATTATAAAGGGTTTCATAAAACTTGTGGTTTACACCATCTATTTGAGCAAACTCATATATAATTTACCTTTGGCCCAAAGAGGGAACCCATTCGTTGTTCCAGCAAAAAAACACAGTTGGGATCCAGGGAAGGCACTTTGAACATGGAGTTTTTACCTATAGATGCATTTTGGAATATTGTATTATTTTCACATGAACTCCCTGAGTAATCAGAGTATTCTAGTATATATTTTATTAACTGCCTTCCCTCAGTACCTATGTATGTTCAAAATGGAATGGCCCTAAACCAACAAGTTGTTTTCCACCACATTTTATTATTTTCTGACATTAATGTCCATGGCAGAGACAAACTGTAGCTGAAGTTCGTTGGTATGTTGTTTATGAACATGCATTAGCCATTTGCATCAGAGTTTAAAAGTCGGTAGATAGATGAATGGACATCGCTAATAATTAATGAATATTAGGAAAGAAATTCTACTTGATATCCAATGTTCAAAAGCCAATCCACACATTTCAATTAATTAGTTGTGAGTCAAACAAAATCCAGAGTTACTATTGGGAAGACTGCTCACCACTGAATTGGCTGATGCAGTTCTCAGACACGATCAGTCAAGCCAGAAAATAATAAAAAGTGGTGAAAAAAAAACTTTTTGGTCTAAAATTTAATTGGTTGTTCGTAGGGCTAAAAGGTCAGGGTAATTATAGCATATGACCCCTGCTAGTGCATACATGCATAACTATAAAAATGGGTGGATATATAATGTACCATGTGAGGTACTTAGTGTGGCAACTTTTCTACTTGATCTGCAGCCAAGAAAGGGGGAGGAGGGCAGCAAGAAGGAAGGAAACATAATGGTAGAAACATATGTGAAACTTTGAGTGTTAAGTGTCAGTGAACTATACACAGAGTGATTTTTAATTTTTTAACTTTTGCATGGCAATGGTGCTTAATAACATCGCCGGTGATAAAACTAGTGCCAGAGTGATTGTTAATTTGTGTAATTTGAATGGCAGTGACACTTAATGGTATCACTCAAATGCCAGAGCTAGTGCCAGAGTGATTATTTATTTGTGTAATTTGAATGTCAATGGCACTTAATGGCATCACTCTAGTGATAGAACTAGTGACAGAGTGACTGTTAATTTGTGTAATTTGAATGGCAATGGCACTTAATAGTATCACTCTAGTGATAGAACTAGTGACAGAGTGTTAATTTGTGTAATTTGAATGGCAATTGCACTTAATGGCATCACTCTAGTGATACTGTAAGCTATCATGATACTGGGTCAGGTAAAATTATGAAAAAGTCATGTGAACTAAAATGTTGGAGTAGAGTTTTCAGCTGTTTTGATTTTATAAGGTTGCAGAAAATGGAATGATTTACATTGGGACTGTGGGCCAATGCAGAGTATTTGAGTGATGCTTGACTTTGGTTAAATTTATACTCTGTGATTTGGCTGATAGCATCTAAGTAATTAGTTACTTTGAGTTGTGGCCATTTTTTAGGCCAGCAAGTATTGACACAAAATAGTAAAATTCTTTCTAAACTTAATGATCTTTCCTGAAAGTTGCCAGCTTCAAGCTGCCTGACAGCTTTTCAGAATGTTGTAATATTTGTAATAATGTACCAATTCCTACATGGCTTTTTTTTTCATGGATTTCCATACAACACTCCTCTTATTTTGTACCTACTCCATTGTAGCTACAAGATTCATAACTTTCAAATCAATATTATTTTTTGGCATATAACTACATGCCCTGTAATAGGTGTAATTTACCATATATACTCACTTATAATTCAAGTCCAACTGCAAACAACATAGACCCTGGTATGACATTGCATACTGCGCTGACAGAGAAGTGTCTATGTTGATTGTTCCATTGATTACTACTAAAATACTGCATAGACTCAGATCTGCCAGTGTATTATGTGATGGCAGATCTGGGTCTGCAGTTTGCAGTTGGACTTGACTTATAGGCGGATATATATGGTATAGGAATGTCAAGGAATTCAGTTTGTAGATCTGCTTTTTCAGAAGTTTTACCTTGTCACCTGCTTACTAGGGAACATAAGATATTGCTTTTAAAAATGATATCACTTTTAGACATGAACACAATGATTGCAAACAAATAATGTCTAATTTTCTTTACAGATTAGACATGGGATGCATTTACAGCTGATGCACATTCTTTAACTGAAAATGATCTCATTGAATTGCAACTGATCAGGTTCCTGCAACAGAATTTGTGTACACAACCAAAAATGATGAAATCTAGAACTAGTTCCATGTTGGACAAGACTCAGAGAAAAAATCCAAGAGTAAGGTTCAGCATTGAGGATCTCAGTTCTAAAGTCAAGGGAACTGGAGCAGCAATCCTATATGGAACATGCTCTGTTTCTATGGCATTCATCAACAAGATCTTGATGACATCACTTGGATTTGATTTTCCTGTTCTAATCATGGTCTTCCAGATGCTTTTCACCATTTCAGTACTAAAGATTCTGTGTTACTTTAGTGTCATTAATATGCCTAGATATACACTATCACGTGGTCTATCGTTTGCTATGCCATCAATATTTTATGCCTCAAACTCAGTTCTGGCCCTTGGTGCTTTGAGCCATATGAATTTTGCAGTGTATGGAGTACTAAAACGATGTGTTCCCTTAGTTACTTTGATGCTTTCCATTCTAATTTTGAGGAAGGGCTACCCTAGTCAGATGACTGTTCTATCTGTTTGTATGCTGACCATAGGATGTGTGCTAACAGGTATGTTATATTTTGATCAGACTGGTATCAAAATCATATATTTGATAAATAATCTGAGTACAGCCTTTCAGGGACTAAAATATTTGGCTGGTTGGCAGATGATATCTGGTTACAGAAGAGTCACTATGGTGAAGTTTCACTGTATATATAGAACTTCACAATATTTTGCCATGTAAAAGGCACACAACTGCAATTGCATAGAGTCAGATCGTTTGTTGCATAATTTGCTGACAGATCAAGGTCTATGGCATTTGCATGAAATCATAATTAGAATAAAAACATAGACATTGTGACTGATTAGCTGTTTACATTTGGGGTCTTGCAATAAAACTACAGAATTCAGTAATGGTATTTTATCCAAAGTAAATGATCATGAAAATCCCATAGAAAATCATGTATCATAGATACTCGCTTGTAAGTCAAGTCCAACTGCAAACTGCACAGTCCCAGATCTGACATTACATAATATGCCAGCAGATCTGGGTCTGTACAGTTTGTTAGGAGTAATCAGTAGAAAAAACAACATAGACCCTGTTCTGCAGGCGCATTATGCTATGGCAGATCAGGATCTTTGTTGTTTGCAATTTAACTCAACATACAAGCTAGTACATATGGTAGTTGACACTTTTTCATAACTTTGTTGCCACCAACTGCTTCACACATTGAGAATAGCATCTTATGTATAGAAAAAATATGTTTTCCAGCCTTTCAACATTAATGAGTAGACGGGCTCCATTTCTATCTGTAAGACTGACATTAGCATAACTTGTCTTAAAATCAGGGTATCATACTGTCATAACTTGTCTTAAAATCAGGGTATCAGACTGTCATAACTTGTCTTAAAATCAGGGTATCAGACTGTCATAACTTGTCTTAAAATCAGGGTATCAACTGTCATAACTGTAGCAGTTAATTGGTTCTTTAAAAGTTAAGTTAAAATGCAGAGCATGAATTACAACTTTTCATTTATCTAATCCCACATGTGATGGCAAAATGTCAGTTTATGAAAATAAAATGAAATTCAACTAAACTGGTATGTCACACAAAAAAGGTTAAGTGAATAAACCCAGATCTTTTAGACATACACCTTTTTGTCATTTTGAGCTTGAAACAAAAAGTCAAATTATTTTAAATGTGTGTCACTGATAATGAATTGAAAAGCCAAAATAATCACAGTTGTCCTTTGTATTCAAAACAGTTAAAACACAAAGAAATATTTAATTAAAAGAATAATCTTTTGGCAATGCTATTGCATTTTCTCTACAGGTGAATTAATGTCCACATTCACACGAAAGAAGATGGCACTTTATCAGTAAGTGCATGTACACCTTCTGCAGTTAGGTGGCATTCGGTATTATCTTTGCTCATGCCTAGCTGGTTGTTCCTTTGAATTTAAAAAAATTGTCACTGCTTTTGGCAAGTACTAAGGTGTCACTGGTTTTAAAACTTAAATGAGTACCATCCAGCATGACAAGGTACTATATGCATTACCATAGATAAACATTCTTAAGAAAAGAGTGAAAATATATAACAATCAGCACATGTCCAGAAATCTAATTAAAAATAAATATGTTGATTAATAAACTGTTTTTTCGCAAAAAGTTAGAAAAGAGCTGAGATAGAATGTGGGTTCACTATAGAGAAAATTATCTAATCTTGGGACACAGATATTTACAGCTGGAATGTTGAGATTGCAGTTGTTTATACTAAAACATCACCATGTATACAAGCTATTTCTTTACATCCTAACTGTCTCATTCATTGTCCTCGCAGGCCAGATCTTTGATTTCTAAAACGCTAAGCTCATGTCAAGAATCATCAAGTCATTGTGATAAAAGGCACTGATTTACCTGTAACAAAAGGTATTGAAAGATACATATATATAAAATCTCCACATTTTTTAAATTCTAGATGAGACACTGAAGTAAAAAATCCAAGTCATCAGTTTTTATAATTTTACATGCTTTTCTTTCAGTTGCTAATAATATTTTTATCTAGAAGTTTTTACCTAGAAGGCAGCATTGTCCCCATTCATTTCTCAGTTATCCCTAATTATATATATGTTTGATAAATACTGTGTAGTGTTGATGGCCTTCCATGTTCATACATATATTTTTAAAAAATGCAGCGCCCTCCTGGCCTTCTCTAATCATACATATATTTAACAAATACTGCATAGCGCTGCTGGCCTTAAGATAGTTTATGGACTGGTCAGTCACCATCCAAAAGGCTTTATGAACTGAAGTGAAGCTGTAGTTCATGGACTGGTCAGTCACCATCCAAAAGGCTATATGAACTGAAGTGAAGCTGATGTCCATATATATTTTTAGCATTGAATGACCAGTCCATACACTGCCACAAGGCCCTTGAATTTCATACAGTATTTTTTATACTATACTGTTGTGTGTATTTAACATATTTTGCGAGCTTAACATTTGTCTTTTGTTGTAAATTGCAGAGAATGTTTGCATAGTTAACTTTTTTCCATGATTGCGTAGCAGGAGTTCGAGGTGAATCGTGTTTACAGTTAAGCTAGGTTTTTTCATTGGAAATCATCCCATTCTATTATATAATAGGTCAAGTAAAAATGTGTATTGATAGGGATTTGATAAATCATTCCTTTCTCTTTTAGATTGGTCACTGAAAATCCAGTTGTGTTGATGAAGTCAGATATAATTTAAGAGGAATTATTTATTTAAAACTTTTATTGGAAAGTGTTCATTCACCATTTAGATTTATATATTACTATTGAGATCTTATTCAAAAACATTCTGGACTGCATTATTGTGTTACATCAGATCATCAAGACTGTTGGAATTTATTTGGAAAATTTTATATTTTTGGAATTGTGATAGGACATTTAGGATTATTTAGGATTTAATTCAAAGTAATGTCTTTTAAATTTTCACTTTGTATTGTTGAGAAATAAATTGTTTGTTGATTTTACTTTAAATTATTAGTTTCACTTTCTTTCTGTTCCATAACTTAAGACCTAAAGTCATAACACTGTTACGAGTCTATGCCCTTAAAATAAGTAACAGAAAAAAGTGAAGACAACAAGCTTTGTAAAATTTAACAAATAATTTATTTCCCTAAAATACAAAGTGAATAATGAGAAAAAAGAACTTAAGTATTGCGAATTAAATCCCAAAATAATCCAAGAATTATAGACACAAGTCCTAACAGTATAAAACTCAGTTCAAGTTCCAAAGAGATGAAAAACTGAAGGCGATGACGTAACTTATAACCTGCAAAGTGCTGTTGTGTCAACAGTCCTTTGTTGGATCACAGAAAATATTATTCCAGTTTTGAATTCAGCATAACTTCCAATATACAATGTTAGTTGTTTACGTCAATGAAGTAAAAATAAAAAAAAAATCAGTCGGGTCAAACAGAACTGAACTCAATGTTACATTACAATAGCATGTCATGGAATTAAAAAAATGTAAAACTAACAAACAAACAATTAAATTAAATATACATAACACTTCCCCAATAAAAGAAAATATTTTTATAATACAGCTTTCTTTTTACCATAGGTCAATTATACATGAGGTTTATTAAAAAAAATAACATAAAAAGAAATCTTATAAATGATACAAAGTATACATGAAATAATATATTTCTATACACATGAAAGTGCATCTGCTATAATCGTCTTTTCCATTGATGTGCCTGATGTCAATATTATATTCCTGTAACAACAAACTCCACCTTAATAATCTCTGATTTTTTTTTCATCTTGCCGATGAAAGTAAGGGGGTTGTGATCACTAAACACAATAATCAGAGAAGGAGCTGAACTAATATAAACTTCAAAGTGTTGTAATTCCAATATCAAAGCCAAACATTCCTTCTCGATTATAGAATAATTTCTTTGGTGCTTATTTAATTTCTTAGAAAAATGGCACACTGGATGATCAACACCATTTTTAACTTCTTCAATAAATACTGTTCCAACCCCAACATCACTTGCATCAACAGACAGTTTAAATGATTGGCTGAAATTTGTAGCTGTAAGAACTGGTGCACTCTTAAGTATGGCCTTTAACTTATGAAAAACCTCCTGACATTTTTCAGTCCAATGAAACTCAGTGTTCTTGCTCAATAAATTTGTCAGGGGTTCAGCAGTATTAGAAAAATTGGAACAAAATTTCCAATAGTATCCAGCCATATCCAAAAATCACATCAGTTGCTTTTTACTGATAGGCACAGGGAATTCAGAGATAGCCTTGACCTTAGGATCTATAGGTTTAATGTGTCCATGTCCCACAATATGTCCTAGAAATGCTACACAAGCATGGCAGAACTCACTTTTGCATAAATTAATTGTCAAACTTGCATCAGTGAGTCTGTCAAAGAATTTCCGAATTGTTGCTAAATGTTCTTTCCAGGTGTCATTGTAGATGATGACATCATCAATGTAAGCATCACAATTATCGAGACCAGAGGTAATCATGTTCATTAAATGTTAAAAAGTACTTGGCAAACCTTTCATCCCAAATGGCATCACTTTATATTGATAAATTCTATCTGGAGTCACGAATGCCTAAATTTCCTTTGCCCTTTCCGTCAGTGGAATTTGCCAAAATCCTTTCAGAAGGTCAAATTTGATGACATACTTTGCATTTCCAATTTTATCAATGCGGTCATCGATTCTGGGTAATGGAAATGAATCTGCTTTAGTCACACTGTTCACCTTTTTATAATCAGTGCACATGCGGAAAGTTTTATCTGGCTTTGGAACAAGTATACATGGTGAACTCCAGTCACTTTTACTCGGTTCTATGAAATCTTTTTCCAGCAAATACTGAATTTCTTTTTTCAAGTATTCCTGTTTGAGAGGGTTCATCCTGTATGGGTGTTGTTTCACAGGTTTGGAAGTTACAATTTCAACATCATGGTAAATTTTGTTCTCATAGGAACATCTGGAAATAAGTACTCATATTCAAATAATAATTGTTTTAGTTCATTCCTTTCTTGTTGTCGCAAATGTGAAAGTGTCTGGACCATATTATTCATAATTTCTGAATTCCAAAGATTTGTCACTCCAAAATCAATAGTGTCTGATTGCATTCCTTCATTTGAATCCCACTGAATGGGACAGTACAACTAAATTAATTGCATGATTAACCTGGCTATCTCTCTCAACAAACTGGTACTCCTTTAATTTATTTACATCCCAGGAGTACTATTATTATAATTTAACTCATTCATTGTCTTCTTAACTTTGTAAGGGCCATAATACCTAATCTGAAGAAAATTTTAAAGAATGAGTAAGAGAGACAGAACTCTATCACGACACTCAAAAGTTCTCTGTATTGTAGTGCTCTCAAACCATGATTTCACTTTTGGCTTGAATTGCTGGATGCCAAATTCAAGCATAACTGGCTGGAAAATTCCAGACATAAAATTTGACCCTTAATCAGATTGGACAGATTTGGGAAGGCCAAATTGAGTAAAACACTTTATCAAAGCTTTTACTATTGTTTTAGTTTTAATATTCCTCAAAGGAATTGCCTCTGGGAATCTTGTTGATGCACACATTATGGTCAACAAGTATTAGTTACCTGACTTGGTCTTAGTTAAGGAACCAACACAATCTACCATTATTCTGCTAAATGGTTCGTCAAATGCAGGAATAGGTTGCAGATGAGCCTTATGTATTTTCTGATTGGGTTTTCCTACCATTTGACAAGTATGACAAGATATGCAGTATTTACAAACATCACTTTTAATTTTTGGCCAATAAAAGTGATTCAGGATCTTGTGATAAGTCTTATTAATCCCTAAATGACCAGCCAAAGGAGTTTCATGGGCCAGACTAAGAATTTCTTGTCTGTATGATTTTGGAACTACAGTTTGATAGTTCACTGACCACTCATCACCAGCAGGTACCTCAGGAGGTCTCCATTTTCTCATAAGAATCCCATTTTTAATGAAATAACAAACAGGTACTTTAGTGGCTTCAGCTTCACTAATGGCCCTTTGAAACAAACAGGAGATCTCAGAATCTTTTTCCTGTTCGACGACAAGTGATTGTCATTTGTCACCCTGATTAGAATAAAGAGAATGAGTAGTTAAAAAAGGATCACTGTGATCAATACCTTTGATTGATCCAAACAAAGAGTGAAAGTGACCTCATCAAAAGCCTGACCAATACATGTGTCAGCTAAAGGAATACTTTCCTGATCAACATCATTCTCAAGAGCTTTTTTTGCCATAGCTCTGGTAACTGCACAAGCTGGTTATAAATCAGGGAATTCTTTTTCAATAGGATCGACTTTCTGATCCAAACAAGGCTTGTCAGTTACAAGTGGATTAACCACAACCTTATCTGCAGCTAGGTCATTGCCGAGTAATAAATGAATGCCCTCAACGGGTAGGTTAGACACTATACTGACTGTCACAGGTCCTGAAACTAAGTCTGATGACAAATTTACAGAATGGAGAGGAACATTAATGGTTCATAATTCTCCATAATAAAATCAGACAGGGGTTTATTAGACCCAACAAATGTATTGCTTTCAATACATGACCATGACCTTGACCTCTTAGAAATAAGAGCATTTGCAATAGGTATGTCTTGATTCTGATGCTTATTTTTCAATTTGTAGCAATCAGAAGTATCGTGTCCTTTCTTCTTGCAATAGGTACACATAGGAAGAGATAAGGATTTTTGGTCAAGCTTCTCAGAAACTTGATTTCTAAAAGTTGTGCCACATTGAAATTTAGAAGAACTCGTAATACTTTTTTACCAGAAGACTGCTGAGTGGAAGACTTGCCTACAAAAGAAATTTTATGAGCTAAGAAATACTCGTCAGCAGTACGGGCAGCATTTTCCAAGGTTTCAACCTTATGCTTATCAAGATAAGCCTTAATATCACTATGGACACAGTTCTTGAACTCTTCAAGTAATACAAATTGTCTGAGATTTTCATAATCTTTATTAACCTTTCTAGAAGAGCACCACCTATCAAATTGTCTTGCTTTTCCCCATGCAAATTTGACATAGGTCTGGTCAGTTGATTTTCTAGAATTCCTAAAACCTTGTCGATAAGTCTCAGGGACTAACTCATAACCTTCAAGATACAGTCCTTAGCCACATCATAGTCAGCACTCTGCTCTAGTGACAGTGAAATGTAAATATCACGAGCCTTACCAGTAAGTACACATTGTAATAATACAGTCCGGTACTCTCTTGGCCACTTCAAAATTTCAGCAATTTTCTCAAAATGAACAAAATACTGATCTACTTTTTCCAGAAAAAGGGGTACTAACCTAATATTCTTAGTAACATCAAAACTTGAATTTCTATGTGAAGTGGGGGTTTGCTTTTCACTTGCCAGCTCTAATTCTCGTAATCTAAATTGATATTCCCTTTCTTCCTTTTCTTTTTGCATTTGCATTTGCGTCTCTCTCTCTCTTCTCTTTCTCCAACAGCATTTTCCTCTCTCTCTTTCCTCCTTATCTAACTGCATTTGCTTCTCCTCTTTCTCCAATTGCATTGTCCTCTTTCTTTCCTCCTTATCTAATTGCATTTGCTTTTCTTCTTTCTGTAAATGCATTTGTTTCTCTCTCTCTCCTCTTTCTCCAATAGCATTTGTTTTTCTTCTTTCTGAAGTTCAGGCTTTCTTAACTCTAATTCCATCTTGTATTTTAATTCCTTTACTTTTATGTCAGAGTCTGATACAGACTTGCTGATCGAAACCAAAGCACTTTTATCCAAAACACTCTTTTCCACCAAATACTGGTCCAAAATGTTTTTTATTTCTTGCTTTGTTAAAGAAGCTTTTGCCTCAGAAAGATCGTATTTTCTGGCAAGCTGAAGGAATTCATCTTTTTTTCATTCATTCTAACTGTTCCTGGGTAGGATTTGAAAGAAAGATCTCCACTTTTGATGACATTGTAAAAACGCCTGTTGATTTCACTAAAGATTTCTAAAAATAATGCTTTGGATTTAAAAAATTCAAAAACTAGGAGAATTTAAATTTAAAAAAAACAAAGTTTTCTGAAATATTTTAGCAAAATTTGTATCCCAAGGGCGAGCACCCAATTTTCTGTTACAAGTCTATGCTCTTGAAATAAGTAACAGAAAAGAGTGAAGACAACAAGCTTTGTAAAATTTAACAAATAACTGATTTCCCTAGAATACAGAGTGAAAAATTAAGAAAAAAGAACTTATGGTTTTACGAATTAAATCCAAAAATAATCCAAGAATTAAAAAATAGAAGCCCTAGTAATAAAAAGCCCTGAATGAAACTGAGTTAGAGTCCTGATGAAATCCAAAATGGAAGACGATGACATCTTTTGTGGTCAGTGAAGTGCTGTTGTGTCAACAGTCCTTTGTTGAATCACAGAAAATATTATTCCAGTTTTTTATTCAGTATAACTTCCAATAAATGTCTTTATCCAAGAATTTTGTCAGAGCACTTATGTATTTCCATGGTAAAGAATCACTTGAATTCAGTAATTTGAAGAAAATATATATGTATATATATATATGTAAATTTAGAAACTTGTGCACACAGACAAAGTTATTTGCTTGTTCCTTTGGATGTTAATCTTATTGAAATCCTGCTGTGTTTATGTGTCCTGTTTAGAACACACACACACATATACACACACACACATACCATATAAAGATAATGGACACTTTGATATTAAGTTTTGATGCACCTTGTCATGGTTAGATAAGTACTTGTCAGCAATTAATTTTGTTGTGCCTACGATAACGCTGATTGATGACATTATGTTATTGTATCTAATTTCAGGTCTTGGGGACCTTGAGTTCAATGCAAAGGCTTATATATTTGGCGGTTTGAGCAATATCAGCCAGTCCTTATACCTGCTTCTTATTCAGCGGTCTGCACATGGGAAGATGAGTACAATCGAGACACTTCAGCTCAATAGCATTAATACACTTCCCATTCTAACTGTTGCCATGATCATCCTGGGGGAGTTACAAAAAGCCATGAGTTATACTAAATTTAATGAAATGTCATTCATTGTTGCATTCCTTGCTACAATCTCACTTGGCTGTCTCTTGAATTATTCTTTATTTTTATGTACCAGGCTAACATCAGCCCTAACAACTAGTGTAGTTGGAGGACTGAAAGCTTTGGCACAGACATTCTTTGCACTTTTCACTTTTGGTGGGATCAGTCACAATATGTCTACTTACACTGGAATAAGTATGAACACATTTGGGGGAATCTTTTATATTTATGTAAAGTATAAAGAAAGTTTTGACAAAAAGTCAACAGATCTTAAAAAGATAATGAGCTTCTCTACTGCAGAAGATTTTAAATCTGCCACTAAAAAAGAAGATAGGGATGAGGAACATATGGAAAATGGATTTGTGGTAGTGACAGAAAGTAAGAAGGAAGAATCTTGACAAAAAAATTCCTTGTAAACAATATTGGTAGTATCATTACCACAATATTTTCAAATGACAACCCTTTTAAATCAAAATCCACTTTTTTATTGGTAAGTAACTACAGCAAAGCTGTATATTACCAACATTCTGTTTTCAAAAACTTTACCATTGACTAAAACTGAACCTGGTAGTCACATAGTGCATTGAAACAATTCTTTCTTTATAAAAAGTTGGGTATGGACATTATAGATTGGACTTTGCTTGGTATTGCTGCATGTCAGCAAATAGCAGGAATATTATGGTAGCACCTTTCCTGCTGTCCATCCATATTGTTGTCAGTCCATCCATCTTTAAAATGATTGCCATTGCTTCTTCTTCTAGATCATAACTTTCATGGTCACTGTCTTGAGGTTTTATGTTTTTCTTATTGCTTAATTTTGGTTTGTTTTTTTTAAATTCATAATGGGGCACTTCTGCTGGTAGACACACTTTGGAAGCAACTTGTCACCATTTCTATTAGATAAGGTCTGTACATAACTTTGAAAACTAATTTAATGGTTTCTGAAGAAGTCAGTTATTTTGGTGTGTTTTAGTGTTACTAGTAACACAAGGTAAAAAATAGGGTTATTTTGAGGAATGGGATTGTAGGGGACAGAACGTCTCAACTTCTCTGATAGACTCCTGGGGGATTTTAATGAAGTGCAATGAGGTTTGCTACTCTTTTCATCAAGTTTATTTTTTTCTACACACCGAAGAATGTAATTAAACAGTAATTTTGACAAATAGAATATCTAAAAATCATAATTCTTCTTTAGATCCCTGGAAGAGTTTTGTTTAAATTTGGCTTCAACCAAGTTTTTGGTGAAGGGGCATAGTAGGTAAACTATTTTGGCAAATTACTGTAAGGTCACATGGTGGTAGTCTGAAAATTACAATGAATAAATTCCCAAGCTCCATCTATCTCTGATCAGCTGTTCTGATAGACAAATTCAAGCTGTGACAGTGTCACCATCTTTCAACCAATTTTCTTGAAATTTGTACTATTGACCAAGAATTAGTCTCTAATATAATGATACAATGTTCAAACAATTGATTAAAGTAAATACCATGCTGATTAGTACCATGTATATTTGCTTATAATTCTAGTCAAACTAAAGAGACACAGATCTGCCTTTACATAATGCACCAGCAGATCTGGATCAATGCGGTTTGAGAAATGAGTAATGGAATTGGATTTTAGTTATAAACACAATTGTCCAATTAGATTTTGAGAATTTTACTAAAACATGGGATTGTTTATATTTATATGGTGAGCTTCTGGTTATATTTACGTCATGAGCTTCTGGTTATATTTACATGGCTGGAATCCTAGGCTTATCTTGAGAGAATTATGGTTTATAGCTGAACAAAGGGACATTTTTTCTCTGGCTGATTGTATCATACATTTATGAGAGAAGAAATTGTGGAGAAGTAAAATTATTTTGGTATTGGCTGTTGAGAAAACAGTCTGTTGTCATGTAAGAATTAAACATAAAAGGACATTTACCATGTAGAAAGTGAGGAATATCTTGTTCATACATGCTATGTATGTTTTTCTTCTTTATTCTCTGGTTAGTTTTTTGTTTTAAGTGAAGTTAAATGCATTCAGTTTCTTGGGTAAACACCACATGACTTTCAGACCATGTGAGAATTCTTTTTTGTGTTTTTTTTTCTAACAAGTTTATCATTTTTTAATTTTATTGATAAAGCAAGTGTTTGAAGTTTAAAAAAAGCAATCTTATCCATTAAGAAACATGAATCCAGTCATTCCTGAAACAAACCAACATTGCAAGTTTCAAGAAGAACTTGATTTTTTACCATTTTGCCTATGCAGTGCGATTGTTCATTTTCCATCTGCAAAATGTGGAAATGTCAGCCTTTGAATTTGGAAGACATCTATAGCAAAAATGATTGGTAAATTTAATTCCATAAACTAATAAGTGTTTATCCTACTAATTAGTGTTTTCCCATGTTTCAACTCTGTGGTCACTGTTGCCATCATATTAATGCTTAACATTTCCCTCCAATTTATTGTATAAATATTGATTATCATTAAGACAAGAGGCATGGGTGTATATGATAGTTTTAGTTTAAAGGATTTTAAGCAGTCAGATATGGTAATGTTAGAAACAAATTCTACATAGATCACACGTCCGATACTGATAAAGATGCTGACCCATAGGACTTGGAATCTGTATTTGTAAACATTGTAAAAGCAAGAATTTATAATGTTAATGAACCCTGACTATGTCTCCATTCTGTAGTTTTGATAAACTATTGCCCTGGTGTAAAACTACCAATGTGTTCTCTGTAAAGGGCAGTCGTCTTGAACCCTAGCTTGGGTGTACATTAAAAATTGGCTGGGAATCTACTTTGTTTTGGATGTTATTGTTTGCAACGTTTGTACCCCGTAACAGTCATGAACTAAGTAACAGAAAAAAGCACAACCAAAAAGTTTTCTAAAACTTAAACAATTTAATTATATTAGTTACAAATGAAAATGTTAGTGAATCCAGACTAATCATTATAAAGGTCTATGAAAGTCCTAAAGTTCCTTATACATTTCAAACCGGAAATGTACTGGTCCTCTAAGATCCATAACATTGTGAAAATGGTGTATTTCAGAAATCCTTTGAATAATTTATAACCATTCCAGAATAATATTTTAGTCCAAATACTGAGCACTTTTTATTTTCACTGAACTGTTCAAAACAAATGTTTTTCCTCTTGAATAATATCTGAGTACAGCATAAAACATGTCTGCAGACTTACAACAGGAACACAAGAAATTTGAATGACTCCAAAGTCGGAATGAAATTGATTGCTCAGTTCTGTCTTTATATACACTGTCTGTTGTGACTGTATTTTGCAATAGACCCCACGTGACAGAATACACTACTCATTTTGCTTCAAAGTGGCCTATTCATGTGACCTAGCCCAATAAAATAGAAGTTAAGAATTATTCTAGAAACATTGAAACCCCATCAGCCACTGAGAAATTAAGCCATATGTGCCATTAAGTCTTATTATTAAGATTATTATTTATAATTGTCAACACATGCATAAGCATCTATTTATGTATGCTCTTAACAGATTCATGTCATATATTCAAAACTAACTAAAGATATTCTGTAGAATTTACAGCCATGAATAATTTATAAAATTTTATAAAATCGTGTACCAGGAGTTACAAAAATTATAAATATACATAACACCCAGCTAATAAGTGTTTTCCATACTGATAAGTGTTTTTCCTACTAATAAGTGTTTTCCATACTAATAAGTGTAATTCCTACTAATAAGTGTTTTCCATACTAACAAGTATTTTTCCTACTAATAAGTGTTTTCCATTCTAATAAGTGTTTTCCATACTAATAAGTGTTTTTCCTATCAGTTATTATTTTCCTAACTTATAAGTGTTTATCCTACTAATTAGTGTTTTCCTAAGTGTTTTCCTACTAGTTAGTTTTTTCCCACTAATAAGTTTTCCCTACAAATTGGAGCTTTTCCTACTAAAGAATGTATGCATCCCCTTCTAAGTTCATTAATCACCTTTTGTTAGTCTAACTAAATGGTACACAATTTGAATGGTCATTTGGGCCAGAATCAACCTTGATTGAAACTGTGCAGGCCCCACTGCAATCGTTTTGTGTCTATAAATACAAACATATATACAAATCTATTAAGTAAAGAAAAAAACATGTCATTTGGGCCATAATACAAGAATAAATACAAATCCATTAAGTAAAGAAAACAACGTGTCGGTTGGGCCACAATACAAGCATAAACATAAATCCATTAAGCTAGGACAAAAAAAAACATGTCATTTGGGCCATAATACAAGCATAAATACAAGTCCATTAAGTAAAGAACAAAATGTGTCAGTTGGGCCATAATACAAGCATAAATACAACTTGGTTAAGTAAAGAAAAAACATGTCAGTTGGGCCATAATACAAGCATAACTACAAATCCATTAAGTAAGGACAAAAAACATGTCATTTGGTCCATAATACAAGCATAAATACAAATCCATTAAGTAAAGAAAACACATGTCAGTTGGGCCATAATACAAGCACAAATATAAATCCATTAAGTAAGAACAAAATAAATGTCATTTAGACCATAATATGACATAAATACAGTCCATTAAGTAAAGAAAAAATGTGTCAGTTGGGCCATAATACAAGCATAACTACAAATCCATTAAGTAGAGAAAACATGTCATTTAGGCCATAATGCAAGCATAAATGAAAATCCATTAAGTAAAGAAAACATGTTGGTTGGGCCATAATACAAGCATAAATATAAATCCATTAAGTAAAGAAAACAACATGTTGGTTGGGCCATAATACAAGCATAAATACAAATACGTTAAGTAAAGAAAACAACATGTCAGTTGGGCCATAATACAAGCATAAACGCAAATCCATTAAGTAAAGAAAACAGCGTGTCCATTGGGCCATAATACAAGCATAAATACAAATCCATTAAGTAAAGAAAACAACATGTTGGTTGGGCCATAATACAAGCATAAATACAAATCCATTAAGTAAAGAAAACAGCGTGTCCATTGGGCCATAATACAAGCATAAATACAAATCCATTAAGCAAAGAAAACAACATGTCTGTTGGACCATAATACAAGCATAAATACAAATCCATTAAGTAAGGACAAAAAAACATCAGTTGGGCCACATATTGTGTATCCTTGGTCTAACCAATTATCATTGCTGGAAATTGAGAACCTTGTGGTATAAATTCTGAGACAAGTGATATCAGTATTGCCTTTCAAGCAGATTCTGTCAACATGCTGACATACTGTATCTGTATGGCCCACTCAGTAACTCATTCTATGTATATGGCCCACTCAGCAACTCACTGTATATGGCCCATTCAGCAACTCACATACTGTATTTATATGGCCCACTCAGCAACTCACATACTGTATCTATATGGCCCACTCAGCAACTCACATACTGTATCTATATGGCCCACTCAGCAACTCACATACTGTTTGTATAAGGCCCACTCATCTACTCCATATATGGTCCACTCAGCTACTCACTCATTACATGGTCCATGCAGCAAGCAAGTCGTGTACTGTATGTGCATAACCCACTCAGCAACTCACATTCTGTATGTATTTGGCCCATTCAGTAACCAACTATATTTATATGGCCCACTCAGCTACTCACATACTGTATGTATATGGCCCACTCAACAGATTACATCAGCAGGTCAAGGTCTATGCTGTCTACTTGAAATAACATGAAAAAGGAAAAATAGAGACATTGCCCAGACCTCTTGGCACATCATATTTTGGCCTGTGTACTGCAAAGGGTTGGGTATATGTTTCATGGGTTGGGTATGTGTTATGTGGGCAGGTGTGTACTGCAGAGGGTTGAATATGTGTTCCATGGGCTTGTATGTACTGCAAAGGGTCAGGTATGTGTTACATGGGCATGTATGCGCTGTGAAGGGTTGGGTATATGTTACTTGTAATACATGTTTTCAGGATTAGTGAGTGTTTTTTAATATAGTTTGTATTCCACTGTTATTTTTGTAAATATTTTAAAGTTCTTTATATCATCTATACAAGACGTTATTTTTTTAGTTGTTTCTTGATGTATAGAAAAGAACATTTTGTATGCCTGACATTATTACTTTTTATATTGTTTTGTTATTCTTTCTACATACATTTTATGCAGCTGAATTCTTTACACAGTGTAAAACATACCAGGTTGCCTTAATAAATATGATACTCTAAAATCTTACCAGAAGCTTTTGCATGTATTATTGATATTAGTGGAGGCTGTATACTCTTATTATTGGCATGTGAACTTTGATTCAGAAAACGTATTATGATGTAGTGCTTGTTTCGTGTATGTGATTTCTTAATTCATTGAGCAGAATTTCAGCAAGTTTTACATAATTTCACAAGCTCACTGTGCAAGTATAATATTCCGCAGAAACATAGTTTTAATTTCCTAACAACTTAACATATGATAATTTAATCTGTGAGAAGGTTCAGTTCTTGAGCAAATCAAAACAACTTTAATTTCCTTTTGCAAGTTGCAAACAGCTAGAATAATTGTCATGGTGGTCATATATAGTACAGTAAAGCCTTATTTGAGTGACCTATGAGTGACCACTTGTTATTTACAACCACAATTATCATGCATGGATCAATTTTATTATTTAAATGCAATGTTGTGTGCAACCACCTGCAGAAAATGACCATTGGTCCACATTTTTTACCATAATAAAAGGGTTTTGACACTGCTGTAAGTGACTGCATTGCAAAAACATGTATAAATGCCACTGACCTTTATTTAATCCTTTGCAACCATGATTGCCATGTAGAGGCTGCATGCTTCAAACTGAGATGCATTAAAAAAATGAGGAAAAAGTTGAGTCTGGTTACTGGTTTCATTAGATTTAAAAGGTAAAGTTATATGCCAAAGACCATGAAACAGACTCAAAAGGCACCATTATAATGCTGTAGTCATCAAGGCCTCTGTTACAATATGATCTGTATTTTTGGTTGTTTGGTTGATATTGCAACTCAGTGCTGAAAGTGCCACTGTCAGAGATCTCATCATCTGCTCACCATAGTTTATCTTTTATATCTTTTTGTTTACTGACTTGGTCCATTATATTGTGGCTGACTAAAATTTTGGCTTTGCCTGTAAACACATTTAATGAGCAAGTGTTACCATAGGTGACTTTACAATTTACAGACAGGATAAGGAAGTGTTACTTAGTTTACTTTACAATTCATATGCCATAATGCCAATAGACTACACATAAACTTCAGTAAAAGTTCTATTTATGATTGAAGTAATTTTAGTGTTATACAATATGTACGCAACATTATAACAAGAGCTAGAACAAAAACTACTGAATATATGTATGGTAATTATGGATACTTTTCTGTCTTAAATTTCAACCTTTTAAAACTGACCATCTACACAAACCTGTTTTTTGCAACTTGCCAGAAGTTGTGATCTCTCAAGACAAATTTTACTGCTATAAAACTGACCAAATTTATTTAAACACTCAAATAACAAATTAATCAGTTGTTATTTCATTATCAACTGAATATATATATATATATATATATATATATATATATATATATATATATATATATATATATAGAGAGAGAGAGAGAGAGAGAGAGAGAGAGAGAGAGAGAGAGATTAGTTATTGACAAAATCTGTATGGGGGAATTGCAATTTGAATACAGTGACTGATATTCATGTCATGTGTCCTACTTTTACAAGGCAATAGTTTGTTGGTTTTGTTTCATGTAATGGAATTGATATTTTTCTACCTTGATCACAAATCATGCATAATATGTCATTTTTAGATGAAGTATGTGTAAAAAGTTAACTAGGAATATCAGAACACTTTCAAATTGTTAAAATATTTATGCAAACTTTTTATTCCGACTTAGTCAGCTGTTACATTACATGAATCACAACTAGAGTAAAACTATGTCAGTTTCAAAGTTGTTATTTTTTAGTAGCAAATGAGGCATTTTTTGGTGCATTACATTTTCCTTTTTCTTTATTATCAGTAAACTGTAAAATGATTGGTTTGTTTGCCAGTAATCTGTAAAATGATTGGTTTGTTTGCTGTTTTTATAACTTTTTCAGTTAATATGTTGGCAGATATTGTGCCATTAACACAAGATGGAATTACTGCAGATCACATTTGTATTTGGAAGTAAGTTATTTGTGAGATATTTTCTTTAAAAATTAAATATAATTATGGGCTTTTGTTAAGTACTTAGAAATTACTACATTTGTGTTGGGAAATATTAACAAATATTTTTTCTAAGAGATACTGCACAATGTTAGAAGTATTGATCAGATAAAACGAGTTCATATCTTCCCCAATAAAATGTAGCAACATTGTTTTATACAGTTTTTTGTTATATATATCTAGATGTGATTATAAAATGAACCCATTTCATCTTTGTATACAGTGGATGGATAAAAACAGGCATTTATCTTTCACAATAGATGCCACTTTTTGAGTGCATGTGTATCACCAACAGTAGCACTCTTTATGATGTGTTACGTGTAGGCTCGTACAAAAATAACAAAAGAAAAGAGTGAAGCCAACAAGTTTTGTAAAATTTAACAAAAATAATTTATTTCCCTAGAAAACAATGTAAAACTAGGAAAATAGGACTTACAGTTTGTGAATATAATCCAAAATTTAATCCTAGGATTGAAAAATATAAGTCCTATCACTAAACAGTTCTAATTGAATCCAGGTTTGAATCTCTATGAAATTCCAATATGGAGGCGATGACGTCAGATGAGGTTGTTGTACTGATGGCAACAGATCCTCGATTGAATCACAGTTTATAATGTTTCCGGTTAGAATTCCAGAATAAATTTCTACTGAATATCTTTCTCCCAGAACTTTTATAAATATGAAGCACTTGTGTAGTTTTCTAGAGAATGAATTATTAAATTCCAAAAAATAGATGAACTTCAAAACAATCCGACATCAACAATAGAAACACCTTGTAACCTCAAGGTGTAAAGATACAACTGAATAAAAAACTCTGAGAATGAGTATTAAAAGCACAATTTTAGATCACATGTTGGCCCACATGGTCACCCAGATGGAACAACGCAATAAAAGCGCACAGCCAATAGACACGTAAGCCTTATCGAAACTTACTATAAGATTCAATAAAAAAAGTGGTTTACAAATTAGAGCTATCATGCAAGCAGATCATGACCTTGGTAACAGCCAATCGTTTCCACTCGATGTTTACAAAATCTACGAACCAGGGTGAGCTAAAAGTAGTGCTGAAGTAACCGTTATAATCTAATCAGGTCAAGCCAATTTTCGGAAAAGAGATTCAAATGCAATGAAAATTATCATTACAATAAAATGTAATGAAACGAAAAAAGAAAAAAAAGAATTTAAAACTAACACACAAGTAATTAAATTACATATTCGTAACAGATGTAATGTTTTCATGTCATCACTGATGCACTAGATGATCATTAAAAATTGCAATATTTAAAACAAGTATTTATCAGTTGAAATATATGCCTATTTCTGATTAACTAATTATTGATGAAATAATGAAAAGGAAAATATACAAGAAGCATGCTACTTTCATTTCTATTAATCCAACTGAAGCAAAGGACAATATGCATATAATCCCCCAACATAAATACAGCTGCATAATCACATGGACATGGTACTGCAGACTTAGTGGCATGTTATACAGTATGATGTAATGCAGTATGGACAACTATTGAGTAGTTCCCACAGTGGAGAGAAAATGAGTATATAATTGTTTTATTACACAGCTCAATAAAACAATGTATTAAGCAAAACAAAAACCCTTAATTATTTTTATTACTTTCACACCATGATCTAAAAATATCACCAAGTGAGCTGAAATCACTGAGGAAACCAATATGCTATGTTACTATTAAATGTGTGTTACATGTTCAGCTGGTCAGAATTCATAATAATTTTGATGAAAGTTGTAAAGTATTCAGTTTTAGTTATTAATAATTTTAGGGTATTAAAATACTGAACTGCAATCTGATTTACAGTTGAGATGATGTTCTTGAAAATTCAGAATCAATTGTGTAAAAAAACATTTTTGAAATGCATGTATTCTAGTTAATACATAACATTTTCTGAGATTATCATGTTGGGTTTATATTGTGATGTTGGTTTTATTTTTTATTAAAAGTTTGCTGTGTAACTTTAATTTACCTGATGTCTAGCAATTAGTGTTTCTTAACAAACTTATGTTTACATCTGATCATCTTTTTCCATTTATGTTTTAATGAAATGTTTTTGAAAATTAAAAATCATTTGTGATAAAGAATTTTAAATCATGCATGTATTCTGGTACCTATCATTCTGTGAGATTATCATGTTGATTTTGTATTGTGATGTTGGTTTTATGTTTTGTAAAAGGTTTTCTTTTTAAAAAAATCAAAATGTTTGCCTTGTAATTTAATATACTTGATGTCTGGGAATTACTGGCTCCTACAAGTTTATATTTACATCTAACAGATCATCATTTTCCTGAGATGTGCTTCAGGGGATGTTTTTGAAAATTAAAAATCAATTCTCAGATAATTTTTTTAATCATGCATGTATACATTCTTTGAGATTATAACGTCGAGTTTATAATGTGGTGATGGTTTTCCTTTTTATTAAAGTTTTAAAAAAAAATCAAAATGTTTGTCTTGTAAATTTAATATGCCAGGATGCACATGAGTGTATGCATCAAAGGGTGTAAACTGTTGTAGCCAGGATGCACACGAGTGTATGCATCAAAAGGGTGTAAAACTGTTATAGCATGTAAAACTGTTATAGCATGTAAAACTGTTGTAGCCAGATAGATTTTTAGATAGTGGGAGGGAAGGAAGAAATAAAGTTGATTCATGGGCAGAGAGAAATTTTACAATGCGGAGTTTGGTAGATAATTGCTGTGTTTATTCTAAATATAGATGACAAGATTTTTACATATAATTACTTTTTGCACCACTGGCTATTTCTACTGGATGTTTACATACCAGATGAAAGAAAATATGGGTGGGGTGGGGTGGGATTTAGTAACAATTAATGTAAAATACATTAGTAAATGGACCAGGTTCAGTCCAGAAAGTTGATATGGCTTATGTCAACATGGGTTGTACATTTTGTATGTATCCCAATCTACAAACTGTGAGAATAATGCAGTTTGATGATTCTTTCATGAACAGAAGTAAACATGAAACACAAAATGTAACCAAAGCCAGTGAAATATGGGTCACAGTGACTAACTTTTGAGGGTGTAGTACTCCTCAGCATACATAATTTCACCAAATTTCCTTATCTCTATATAACAGCAGTAAAATGTGAAATAAAGAGCACAGTAGACTTTTGTAAGATGCAGAGAATCATAAAGTCTGGCATGAAGAATGGTTTTGTTGGGTTTAACATTATTTTTCAGCACATAACAGGCTAAATGTTTGCAGTCATTATATTTGGTGGAGGAAGAACCCAAGAAAGATGCTTGCAGGGGTAGCCATACTTTGCTACCAATAACAACAAATGCCACATTCATTAATAACTGTGATTAAAAACCCCGATTACTTAGTGTATTAGTTAAGTGTGCATACAATGAATACATGTCTAAATGGTCAAAATGTTTAGCTTTAAAACAGATGATACTGTAAGTGACCATTATGCATTAAGTAAGATAATATTGGTAGTGTTCCAAATGTACAAAATCATGAAATGAGGCTGATACATAACATCATGAATTTAAAGAGTTCAAAGGATGATTTTTGATCAATTTATATGCAGATATGAAATATACCTTTGAATCATACCAATCATCATTTGGTGTTGGATAGCTAGGTATTAAAGAATAAATTAATATCAATAATAAATATTGACAACACCAGCTCACCTAGCTACGATGTCGATGCCCCTTCCACAAAGTAGATATACTATCTTTATCACCCACCCTGCTTTATCACATAGAGTTTGACTAATAAACTTAATTTGAAATGTACAAAAAGTTGATGTTAGATTTCCTGCCCATTGCAGTAAGTCTCCTTTTGAAACATATTAACAGTGGACATTGCATACATGAGAAGTAACTATGGTAACTATGTACACCCTGGCAGATGTATGAGCTTATAAGTCCTAAATAATATTTATGATGCGGAAGAAAGAGGTGGACAGATGGTTGCATGTTAAGCAAAAATCTTGCAGGATTTAGGAACAATAATTGAGGTTGCCTGTTTTTGACAAAATGGTTATCAACAAAGAATGACTATTCTTGAGAGCCTACTGATTTCATGTGAATGTCCTTGGATACACATTTAACCTTGCCCATGCATAACTAATGAATCCAACTCATAAACCAGTCAAGTGAATTTCACACAAACAATCAGTGAGAAATGTGCACACAAATCTATGTCTCACTTTTCTTGGAGCTTGCATGAGTGAAATTGATTTTGATCCAAGAAGTTATGCAGGGGTCCTTTGCCCTAATGCTGTGCAGGGAACCATAAACAAGCAGTGTTACAAATCAGGCCACCTTACACTGATGTAGGCTCATTATAAAACACCAATTTTTTCTGGTCAAATATATTTATTCAATAATACTTACCCAATCGAAATACCTTCGGAGAACTACTACTTCCTTGCAAATGCAGATCTCCCAGGTTAAAACATTTTAGCTAAAAAAAAAAAAGTTATCTGCCTACCTGTGCAGCAGTTAAAATGATCTCCCCTTGAAACGGGGATTGGCACGAAGGTCCATGAATACCTCAGTTACTACTGGAGCTGATGGCACACTCTCTATGGATATAACTGGTGACGTTGGGAGGGCGTATGCATATTATAATTGGGTATGTGCTATTGAAGAACATTTTTTATTTGAAAACAATTGCTTTCTTCTTCATATTACACCACTCCAGTGGCCTAAGTAGTTACAGCATATGTAGGAGGTCGCCGGTTCCAATCCTGTCCGAGTCATACCAAAGACTTACAAAAATGGTACTTGCAGTTGCCTCACTTGGTGCTCAGCATTAAGAAGTTAAGTGTTAGGACTTGTTGGCCTGGTGTCAGGATAATGTGACAGGGTGGGACATGATGCTACATGTCTGCGGCATGATGCCCCAGTGCTAGACATCAGTATAAACTACCACACTGCAGACATCGTAGCGATATGACTGGAAAATTGTTAATGCTATGTTAAAAATCCAAATCACACGCACACATACATTCTTCTTCAAATTGCCCAATAATAATACCTTAGGTGAATAAGAGGTGGTGGGAGATACATCTTCTAAGATGTGTGAGACAGCTTCTACATAACAAAACTGGAGAATAGAACCCCATATGTCATGGAGAGGCTTCGAATGGGAAAACTTTCCCCTTCCACAAATCCATTGATAGTCATGAAGCAGCACCCTTATGAAGCTGCTGAATGACTTGGAGGAGATAATCTGATGCACAATGGCAATAGGTCCTGCCTATCAAGTTGAACCTTTTAGGATGAAAGATCACTGAGATAAAAGCTGGGGAGTGGACTCAGATCTTTTTTTTAATCATGGCTTGTTTTGTGCATTTTAAACAAAATTAACTTTTGAATATTCAAATCCTGCATCATATGTCATTAGTACAGATTTTGATAAAAATTTTCAAAGTTGAGCCTGGTGTAAAGTTGAAAAAATATCAAATTCTGGAATGACCCTAATCCTATTCAACATCTCAGTTTGCAAAGTTGGATTTGGACATCAATTATTTCTAAATTTTAAACTGAATTATTTTGAACAAATTGTATTATGGAGAGATTTTAAAAATAACTTCATAAAGAGGTGAAACTGTAGTAAAATAATTCTTTTGTCTTTATTAGGCCTGACGCTATAAATAAGAGCTCTATGTCCTGCCAATTGTTGTATTCTTCTCATGCTGATTTCAGATAAAACTTATCTCTTATACATTACGCATTTATAATTAAAACTTATCTCTTACACATTATGCATTTATAATACCTGCAAATGTTATGACATCAATGAAGTAAGGCAAAATAGAGTCAAACTAATTAGTGAACAAAGGTAATTGCAGATGCAAATATACTCCACATTAGTGTGTATGTAGCTGTGTATTTGTATTTCTTTCTTTATAAAGAGGTCATGATAAATGTTCTTTTTATATGGATCTGAAATAATTTAAATTTACTGGTTTATAAATGACACCATAATGAAAATGCTTTCATCCATCCAACTGAGGATACATAATATGGTGTATAGAACATGAAACACTTCAGTCACTCAGGCAACTCTACATAAATTGTTCATTTATTTATTGTAACTTTAATGTTTTTTGCTAAACATAATTAAATTATTAATTGATAAAAAAATCATTTTATCATAGTACTGTACTTGCTTTATTTTTAAATGACAATTATACATGATATAAATTTAACAGGTGCAAAAATATAACAAAAGACTTATCATAAATTTAAAAAAAAAAACGGTTCTTGCAATCAGGAAGAAAAGTTTCAGAAATATTGTCCAGAATATTTTCTGATGGATCTGTTGCTGATGCTCCTGAATCCACCATTTTGATGATGGCTTGTGGGTGAAGCTTATCGTTCAATACTGGAATTGTGCATTATAAGACAATGATACCTGTACAAAAGGCCAAATGATAGCCTATACAGGTAAAAAGAGTAGAGTGTGACATATATATATATATATATATATATATATATATATATATATATATATATATATATATATATACATACAAAGTGGATGTTAAGATTAGATTAACATATAAAATTTACCTGTATGTGTTGGACTGTAGCAGAAATTATAAACTAATATTATATGGGTTTTCTATATCATGCACCAGACCTGCACCTATTGAAATACTGCTATAGCAATGTGAGGGATGCAATCATGATCATTGCAGGTGTGTACCAAGTGTGCCTAAGTGTGTGAGGACAACAAAGTGATGACACTAAACAGCTGGAAACTTTGTTGTTGAGGAAAGAAAGAACTGAAATGCTGGAAATTTATAGATGGAGAATACTTTCTTTCGATGATGACACTCCTACAACTTGCTTTAAGGTAGAAAACTTCCAGAATGCTTGTGTGTGGATTGAGAATCCTCCATGTCTGTAGAGAATGTGCTACTCTGCATGAGCAGAAGTAGTAACTAAAATATTCATAGGATTTTGTGCCAATCCCTGTATGAATGGAGATCATTGTCCTCTAGGTGGGCAGTTAACTTTTAACCCTTTCACTAAAATGCATTAGAATGAGAGGGCTAGATTTGTGAGGAAGTAGTAGTTCTCCAAATATATTATGATCAGGTAACATATTTGAAGAAGAAATAGTCATCTCCAAACTGGGATTCATGTTCATATTGGTGTTAAATGAGGGGCAATGTCATATTGTACCAGTGTTGTATGAGGAACAGTGCTATAGTGTATCACTGTTATGTGTACCAGTGTTATATGATGGACAGTGCTATACTAAACAATTGTTATATGAAAGACTGCTATAATGGACCAGTGTTACATGATGGACAGTGCTATAATGTACCAGTGTTAGTTAGGCACTTTATAGTGAGGAGCACTGTGCTAAAAATGGATTTATGTATTACCTTTGTTTCTAAAAGACAGAACAGTCTAGGAGGAAAATGATTACACTGTAAGGCTACATTTTCTTTATTCCTACAAAATCAAAATTATGCTAAATAAGGAAATTATTTTTGTAGAAGCTTCTCAAGTAACTCAGTTACTTCAATGTGTGACAGTATTTGAATCTTTCCAACAACAAGTTGACATTTAAATGGTGTTGTGTGAGGAATTTTAATTAGCCTCATCTTTGTATGCAGAGGAGTGAAACACTTAATAAATTAATTACCAAGAAACATCATACCCTTAAAACAAACATTATTTTATACTCGTAAGCAAGACCATCCAATCTGAGAGTCAGTTTTGTTGGTGTAGTAGACTCAGGGGAAACAAGGATCTCTGTGTGAAAACAATACAAGCCTGATCTCAAATGTGAGAATTAAAAGCTGCAATGTCTTTGTTTTTCATAAGGACTGAACTAGCTGAAATCTGCACATTCTATTTGACTCGCTTGAATTAGTCCTCTCATGAATTTTCAGTAACACTGGTTATCAAATAAATTAAATTTTAAGACTTCTCAATTTCTTGAGTTTATTCTAGGAGTTTTAAATATGCAAATAGTTTGTACCCACTTATTATAATGTTAATTATATACTCTAATTTATAAGTAGTATCAGTTATCAGATATCGTAACATTAGGAAAGAAATTGCAAATAATGTTTTTATTCTTTACTGAACTCCATCCTGAATTTCAATCAGATGCATGCAAGCAAATGAATGGCATGATTACTTACCAATATATAACATCTGATGATCTATGGGAAAATAGCGTTCAGTTACATCCCATGTTAAATAAGAATATCAAATTAGTAAACATGCCATGTCTATCTGTGTATAATGCACACATAGTTGTGAACAGAATAGACCTGATCCACTGTTGGTTATGCACCACCATACAGGGATCTATTTTGTTCATTCCACTTACAAAGTGCATAATGTAGTCTCTGACCTGTCAGCAAATGAGACATATCTAGGTAGCCAGGTATTGGTGGAGATTGACAGCATCTAGGCAGCCTAGGTATTAGTGGAGATTGGCAGCATCTAGGTAGCCAGGTACTGGTGGAGATTGGCAGCATCTAGGCAGCCTAGGTATTGGTGGAGATTGGCAGCATCTAGGCAACCAAGATATTAGTGGAGAAGATCCAGGTAACCTAGGTTACCAGTGGTGCAAGGTGGCATCTAGGTAGCATAGGTACTGGTGGAGATTAGCAACATATAGGCAGCCTAGGTACATGTGGGGCAGGCAGAATCTAGGATGCCTTGGTATAAATGGGGCAAGCAGAATCTTGGCTGCCTTGGTACAAGTAGAGAAGGCAGAATCTTGGCTGCCTTGGTACAAGTAGAGAAGGTAGAATCTAGGCTGACTTGGTACAAGTAGAGAAGGCAGAATCTAGGCTGCCTTGGTACAAGCAGAGAAGGCAAATCTATGCTGACTTGGTACAAGTAGAGAAGGCAGAATCTAGGATGCCTTGGTACAAGTAGAGAAGGCAGAATCTTGGCTGACTTGGTATAAACAGAGAAGGCAGAATCTTGGCTGACTTGGTACAAGTAGAGAAAGCAGAATCTTGGCTGACTTGGTGTAAGTGGGGAAGGCAAAATCTAGGATGCCATGGTACAAAAGAAACAGGCAACATCTAAATAGCCAAGTACCAGTGGAGAAAGGCAATCTCTAGGTAGCCTAGGCAGTGTTGGAGATTAGCAACTTCTAGGCAGCCTAGGTGGTGAAGAGCAGATTCTGGGCAGTTTACACAATTTTAGAGAAGGACAGCATCTAGGCATCCTGAGTACCAGTGGTTAAAGCGACATGTAGGAAACCTAAATACCTGCAGATATATATTTGGGAACACAAGCAGAACATATCTGATGATCATAATAAAAGTTAGTACAGACCTTTGTCATATATAGTTCTCTCCAAAATGAAGACTAAGTGAAACCTGTCTTTACAAGAGAGTCATGGTGTAGACTAAGTTTGTATCTTGTATACATCCTTTATACAGAACTCTGTCAACAACAGTATGTATGCTTTTAATGTGTATAGGGGTGTCCTGCATGGATAATGCTTTATATACAGGTATCCTGAATGGACAAGGATGCTTTTTATATGCATGTTCTGTATGGACAATGATGTATTACATATGTGTGTCCTGTAAGACAGATTTCACTGTGTTACAATAATGAGGAAGCACATGATATTTAGAAATTTATTTTTATCAGTACCAACCATGAATACATGTACAACACATGAATCATACAGTTTGATATTTACAGTGACTTTTTTAAAACTTACAGTTAGGTAGATTTAAAATGTTCATAAAATATACTTTTCTATGTACAATAAAAAAGTTCATACAATGGTGTATGACCCAAATAAGGATAACATGGATAATCATGAACAGTGAGATGATGTAGAAAGCTGATACAAATTTACGTCTATGCCTAATAATGTTATGAATAATACACTAATAGCAAAACATTCTGAATGTCACCATGTCTCACAATGACAAAAGTTAAGTTTGAAACAAAAATTCCAATCAAGAAATGAGTCACATTATTGTGTAAAAACAGCAACATGTATTAAAAAATTGATAATGTCCCAATTATTCATTCACTTCAATGTATAAATACAATTATTACAAATTCTAAAGAAATTCAGCTCAATAACAAGGCACATCACTATAGAAAAATGTGCTTAACTGAATACCTGCAGCAAGATGAACATATCATCTTACATCTCTCTACTTCACACTACTGTACATAACACTCACATACACAAAACAATAAGACCTCTCTCTCTCATTTTGGTTATGGAACTTGCTCTATAATTCATATTACTGTGCATATAACCTTTTACTGAGTCACACTGATCTTGACCTTTTGACCCCCAAATCAACAAGCATCATCCTTACCAAAGGTTGTAAGACATTCACAAAACTTTGGTCACTGGACAGGTTTAGAACTAAAGACACTAAAAAAAAAAAACATTTAAAATTTTTTGCTACAGTGATCTTGACCTTTGACCTTTTGGCCCCCAAATCAACAAGCATCTTCCTTACCGAAGGTTGTAAGACATTCACAAAACTTTGGTCATCATACAGGTTTAGAACTAAAGACACTATAAAAACATTTAAAAATTTTAGTTACATTGATCTTGACCTTTGACCTTTTGGCCCCCAAATCAACAAGCATCTTCCTTACCGAAGGTTGTAAGACATTCACAAAACTTTGGTCATGGTACAGGTTTAGAACTAAAGACACTATAAAAAAAACATTTAAAAATTTTAGTTACACTGATCTTGACCTTTGACCTTTTGACCCCCAAATCAACAAGCATCTTCCTTACCGAAGGTTGTAAGACATTCACAAAACTTTGGTCATGGTACAGGTTTAGAACTAAAGACACTATAAAAAAAACATTTAAAAGTTTTAGTTACATTGATCTTGACCTTTGACCTTTTGACCCCCAAATCAACAAGCATCTTCCTTACCGAAGGTTGTAAGACATTCACAAAACTTTGGTCATGGTACATGTTTAGAACTAAAGACACTATAAAATAAAACATTAAAAAACTTTAGTTACATTGATCTTGACCTTTGACCTTTTGAAACCAAATCAATAGACTTATACTTCACCAAAAGAGTATACCATTCACAAACCTTGGTGAGGTACATTAGTTGAGAACAGTTTTTGTGCAGAAACTATTTTTCATTATTGAGCTATAGTGCCCTTGACTTTTTCTTTAAAATTAACTGGCTTTTTCCTTGCTACAAATACAAGCCATCCACAAAGTTCTGTGATGTAGAATTTAAGTTACGCAGCAAAAATAATTTTTTCTTCAGTGACAGTGCCCCTGGACTTTGACTTTCTGACCTAAAAATCCATTTGGTTTTTCCTTACCCTAAATGCACGGCATCCATAAAGTTTTGTTAAAGGCCGATGGTTCAAACAAAAGTTATTGTGCGGAAATGACAAAGGTAACAGATGGGCATACAAACAGAAATAGAAATGGATGGATATTATGCACACCTCCTTTTGACAGGCATATAAAAAGCTATGTCTTTCTGTATTGCATGTAACACTTGTATTTTTCATACTTCTTGTGTGTCATGTTGCATGCAGCAAAACTCGAGTCATAAAAATCTTCAATAATTTATTTCCTTGGCATGAATATTTCCTAAAAATCCATATTATGAAATTTTAAAAAACTGTATGGAAGCTATAGGGTTTTGTATGTAAATATGGTGGTTAGAAGCTTTATCTATAATGTATGCTAAAAAAATATCAAACTGCAATAAAACTGACCCTTACATATAAAGAATGCATGACATGGAGGTTTGGTCCTATTGATCAATGCAATAATTCATACTAGATGAATCGTACAATAGTTGTGTGCAGTTGACACTTAAAAATGTAATGTATGAACATATTGCACAAGAATTGTAAAGTTATGAACAAACACAAAGTTACCCACATAAATATACCTCTGCCTCCCCCACATTCCACCCTTACATCACGACGAAGGTGAATCTATAGTAATAAAAAAATGAATAACACTTCTGAAATAAGTGAGATACAGTGACTGGTCAACATGCATACCTTTTGATGATACAGTGACTGGTCAACATGCATACCTTTTGACGATCACAAAGTTATACTGCAATCCACTAAAACTATAGCAAGAGAAGCTGAATTCACAAAATTATGGCATCCATTCAGCTGTTATGTCACTCTTACAAAAATAACTGGAGCAAAATGATCTGTCAACATGCCCATCATCATTTTAATACATAGCAAGTATCACAGCTATCCGTCATGAAAACTGCAGAATTTGGTTGATTAATGAAGCTGGGTCATACACTGTATTATGCTACAAAACAAAATAGGCAATAACTGAAAAGAAAAATTTTGGAAACAAAGTGATTTTTCAATATATGTATTTTCATTTGATGACTATACCATTTGGCACGTATCATGGCAATCCATCAAAAACCACATATTTTTCGGTGCTAACAAAACTGGATGATGCATGCATTATTCCACAACATAAACAGCCAGTAATTTTAATGAAACCTGTGTTAACAAAGTGAATTCTTGACATGCACATTTTCAGCTGATGACCATAATATTTACCAAGTTCCACAACAACCCATAAAAGAATCTGGTGTGACTAGCTGTACTAAAAAGATTGTGTCATTAAGCTAAAAGACAACAAGGAAAATTAACGTAACAAACAAAAACTGTGTAATTTACTAAAGTCCACCTCTTTGGATGATGATAATAATATTGACCAAGTTTCATGGCAATCAAAACTGTTGCAACAATGACACTGTGTTGTACAATGCTACTAGGAAAGAAAGGCTCTAACTCTGACAAAACTTACAGAAGGAAAGTGATTTCTTGACAACATCATCTTCAGTTCATGACCATTCTGACAGTCCTTTAACAAAGAGTCCCTCAAAGGAACTGATGCTCCACTGGCTACTCCACAAATCCATGGTAAGACCACTTCTTTTTAACTGCTGAGCACTGAGATATTTATTAATGATTTTAAAGATGGACATCATGGTGGGAATAATGGATCATCATTTTCAATTATGACCAACTAGACATCACGTCTTTTAGGGAAACTCCAGGTTAATATGATCATTCATTCAGGAGGAGTAGCAATAACAAGAATTCAAGACTGTACCTGCCACATTGTTAGTATGACTGTCACCGTTTTCATTTAGGACAAACTAGAGATCATGTGAAGTTTTTTGATGAAAACGCCATGTTGATATGGACATCAATTCAGGAGAAGCGAAAGCAAGGTTTTCAGTCTGTCTACCATGGGTGGCCAGATTGGATGTGAGAGCAGCATCATTTTCATTTAGGCTGATCTTTTGGGGGAAACGCTATGCTGATACGACCTTTCCATTTAGAGGGAGCAGCAATAACAAGATTTTCAAGATGGTTGCCAAACAGACATCATTCAAAGCCTTCTGGTGAAGGTCCCATGTCAGTATGACCACCCATCCAGGAGAAGTAGCAATAATTATTTTCAAAATGGCCACCATGGTGATCTGAAGTTAGATCAGCACCATTATTTAGGACCAACTAGACATCACAAAAAGTCTTCTGGTCAAAACCCCATGTCTGGCTTTCTATTCAGAATGAGTAACTATAACAAGATTTTCAAGATGACTGGTAAGGTGGCCATATTGGATGTCAGATCAGAAACATTTCATTTAGGTCCAACTACACCTCATAAGTATTCCTTTGTGAAAAATCATGTTAATACAACAATTTGTTCAAGACGAGTACTGATAGGATTTTTAGATGACCACTTTGGCAGCCCTAATGTATGCCCAAACAGCACCAGTTTCATTTAGGACCAATTAGACCTTGGAAGAATGTATGTATAAAGTTTCAAGGCAATCTTCCAAGTAGTTTCAGAGAAGTAACAATAACAATTTTGGGCTAATGGATGGACAACATGCCATCCCACAAGGTCTTCTGTTCTATGACCAGTAGAATTAACAAGCAGAGATTCATTTTGTTCCATTTTTTTCTCATAAATAAAATAAATCTTTGTTCTTAAAATTTGATTCAGAAACTATTATCATTGTCCACCCCTAAAAAAGCCTGTGTGTGAAAGTCCAAGACTTTGAGTAACCTTGGAATGACAACCAGTGACCACTATAACAAGCTTAGTTTATGCATCAGTAATTAGTTTGATTAGCCACTACAGCATAGGCATCACATGACAAACATGCTGTCCACTTATCTAATTCCTATACTGATTCACATATACAATATGGAATTAATCTGCTGAGGGTAACCTGTTACAATATACAACTGACAGCAAAATTATAGAAACCTTACCAATAAATAAATAAATATATTTATTTCTATTACTAGCTACACTGGTCAAAAAGGGCCTTCTACACAGGTTGCAATGTACAAGCATGGAAAAATCTGTGTAGTCATGAACTAGATACAAGTACATAATGCATGTTATTATAGAATAAAATGTTGGTTACAGTAATCTTCCTTGGTTGTATGGGTGTAGGACTAACAGAGATGCATCCAATTATCAAGTTTCATAATTGGAACATAAAAAGCACCCAATGAATTAATTTTAAACATACAAATTAAACAAATTCACGGAAGTGTTAAATATAGGTTATAGGGACCTCTTCTGGCAATTCATGTGTAGCACAATGCAGGTTCACCCTAGAAAGGATAGTGTATATATATATATATATATATATATATATATATATATATATATATATATATATATATATAGCATTCCAAAAACATTTGTGATCATCATCCACTAAATGCAAAATCTTAACTAAAGGAAGCATAAGATGATATTTAGGTTATGCAAGGGTAAGGTACTAACAGAGATGTCCATCATCATCAATTTCACTATTGTAGATTGACCAGTGCCTAAGAATGAACACCAAATGCTTTAATTTACATAAGTCAGTGCGAGTAAAATACTGGTCATAATGACCAACTGCTGCAATAAGAGAGCAGTGCATATCAAGATGTATACCCTCACCACACTGCATGATTCAAGATAACATAGTATGTACCAAGAATTCAAAGAACCTATTTCATCATGAGCTAAATGCAAAAAATTTACCTAACCCAGTAAAATGTGAAATCTAAGGCATAGTGATCTATTCTGTACAGGTGTGGTACTTAATAGAGATGAAAAAATCATCTAGTTCAATGAAAGCTGGCCCAAGTCAGTGAAGCATGAAATATGGGTTACTATAAAGGACACAAAAAAACCCATGTGGTCATGAGCTACATACAAAAACTTAAACCAGGGCAGTAAATTATCAAATATATAGCAACCTCCTATTATTGTAAGAGCATGGTACTAATAAAGATATATGCTATTATTTAGTTTGATGATTCCAGCATGAATAGAGCTTAAGATATAAACTTAAAATACAAAATCATCAAACAAACTTAGCCTCCTCCCCCCAGTGGGTTGATGCTAAGAAACCCACTCCAAACTGTTGCATTATTATAGGAAGAAAAAATGGTTTAGATGCAGAGAGGCTGTACATATATGGATGCTATTGTGTGTGGACGCCAGAGTTAAGGGTAGCAGAATAATTCTCTTCTACTTCGTAGATGAACTAAAAGTGATATATGTTAAAAGGAAAGCACCAGGGAAGTAATTGCTTTCAGAAATCATTTAAAATTTAACAGTTTTTAAGAAGAATTTATGATTCATGCCAGCATTTATATTTACATTTCCCCAACATTCTGATACTGCTTGAGGAACTTCAAAAAATGGGATCATGATTGCCATTTGACAAAATCTTTAAGCTAAGAAAATACATTATATGGTACTTGTAGAAGATTTGTTTTAACAGTGCCATTACAATATAATATACAGCTAAACTTCATCCAACATCCCCTCTGTATGTCACATTCCTCTCTGGACTGGTAAAATATTTTATTCCCACTCAGCTACTTGAGTATCTTTCAAACCTCTCTGACCTGGCCATCTCTGTAAACCAACCAAATTGAGTTATCCTACAGTATAGGGAAATTTTTATTTTTAATTTGTTAATTATCTTTAAAAAGTGAAAACATGTTGCCTAAACTAAAGTACTGTCACTGTGGAACTTTGAAAGGCTATGATCCAGGGTGTCATTTTTTATTGGGATGTACAACTAAATATAAATCTCAAGCATTATTAGATTTCAAACAATGTTTTCCATAACAAAGATGAACATGAATTGTGCTGTCCAATCTATGTTTTGAGGACTTTCATGTACAGAATTTCAACTGAGTGCCCTTCCAAGTCAAGTCATTCATATATTTTTCAAGTGCTGCAGAAATCAATGCTGATGGTCTTATGATTCTCACATCTTTTGCATTTCATTAATACAGTATTACTTCATTACAACATTTGATACTGCGATTGGATACAACCGTTCACACCTAGCTAAAGGTAATTCCCTCTCACATGTCACAATTAAATAAATATAAAATGTGGATTTGTATCTTGTTCTCATTTAATGCTTACATTTACATAAAGCACAACTTTAACAGAATCTAAAAAAAACTAGGGTACACATATGCTTTATATGCCTATAGGTATGAAATGAGAACAAGGTCTAAATTTTTTGTTTTTTAAAATTTATTACTTCTTCATGAAAATAAAGATGTCATGAAATATGATAAATCTGTACTGATTATCAGATTATATTATCTGTACATTGCAATTCATTATTACAGCATTTCTTTATCAAGACAGTACTGTGATAGGATACAATTGTTCATACCAAGCAAATGTTAGAACCCACTTCAAAAGTGACTTGATTTTGACACGATGGACTATGAATCATGGAAACAATCTGCAACCTTAATCCTTTTCTTGTTAGACACTATTTATAAGTTCAGCAAATGTGTTTTCCATGGGAGATAATCTTCTCATCTAAGATTCTCTATACACTGTACCACCTTCCATCAAGGTTTCATATTAATCCACCGATATTGTGGATTATAGTTTGACTGATCCAGACTGGGATTCTGAAATGATGACTGACTGTCCAGACACATGATGGTCTACTGAGGAAATATAATACTCAGAAGTGGAGATGACAGCTAAAGAACAAATTATTCTACTGTTACCGTGAAGATAATAAAATTTAACAATTATTCTGTTGTTACAGTACAGATAATAAAATGTAACAAATTATAATACTGTGACAGTAATATTAAAATGTAACAAATTATAATATTACAGTGAAGATGATGATAAAATGTAACAACTTATAATGTTGTTACAGTGATGATAATAAAATATAACAAATAATGTTTCAATGATGATAATGAAATGCAACAAACTGTAATGTTTTGCAATGAATATCATAATAAAATATAACAATTTCTTACAAATGTGCTTTCAAACACTGGAATTGAAAAGGTTCTTTTGTTATTTTTAAGGAACAAGTGCTTATAGGAGACTCATATTAAAGGCATCTAAAAATAATGCCTCAATGGGAATGCCAGGACACCCAAAACCCAATTCCATTGAAATTGAAACTTATGCCTCAAAATAGAATATTACATTGGTCTAATTTTAGTCAGATTTAAATTTCAACCAATCAGATTGCTGGGTTCCGTATTAACATTTCAAGTCCAGACATAAGGTCGGTTGGTGAAATCCAGGTCAGGACACATATCAACATCCATAAGTGAAGCTCAATTTTCTCTTGTCTAGAAGAGCAGAAACATCATGTGATATCTTCCATAGGTGCTAATTGAGACAATTTTATCCAGTCAAGGTCATAATATTGATTGAAGATGCATTCGGCAGCACAGCATTCCAATGCATGATATGTGTGTATCAACAACATTGGAAAACGGGAAGTAAAATAATGCACAAACTGGTCTGGAATAGTGCCAAGTGAATTCTTGACTTCCTCAGGCAATTCTCTGTAGTGGTGTTTCTGTGAATATGAAAAAATATTGATCTCTTTACATTCTGAACTGCATCTGAAGTTGATATTTTCATTGTGATGTACAATCTGGTCTCATGAATTCAATACCAGCTATAGTTAAATGTACAATCTGGTCTCATTAATCCAATACCAGCTACATATAAATGCACAATCTAATCTCGTTATTCCACTACCAGCTAGAAATAAATGTACAATCTGGTCTCATTATTCCAATACTAGCTAAATAAAAATGTACAGACTGGTCTAATTATTCCACTACCAGCTATATATAACGTACAGACTGGTCTCATTAATCCAATACCAGCTACATATAAATCTACAGTCTGGTCTCATTATTCCACTACCAGCAATATATAAATGTACAGTCTGGCCTCATTAATCCAATACCAACTACATATAAATGTACCATCTGGTCTCATTATTCCACTACCAGCTACAAATAAATGTACACTAAGATCTCATTATTCCACTATCAGCTATATATAAACATACAGACTGGTCTCATTATTCCACTACCAGCTATATATAAATGTACAGTCTAGTCTCATTATTCCACTACCAGCAATATATAAATGTACAGTCTGGTCTCATTAATCCAATACCAGATACATATAAATGCACAATCTGGTCTCATTATTCCACTACCAGCTATATATAAATATACAGACTAGTCTCATTACTCCAATACCAGCTACATAGACATGTACAATCTGATCTCATTATACCACTACCAGCTATATATAAATGTACAATCTGGTCTCATTATTCCAATACCAGCTACACAGAAATGTACAATCTGGTCTCATTATTTCAATACCAGCTATATATAAATATACAGCCTGGTCCCATTAATTCACTACCAGTTATATATAAATGCACCATTTGGTCACATTCATCCAATACCAGCTACAAAAAAATGTACAATCTGGTCTCATTAATCCAATACCAGCTACATATAAATGTACAATCTGGACTCATTATTCCACTACCAGCTACACATAAATGTACAATCTGGTCCCATTGTTCCAATGCCAGCTACACATAACTGTACAGACTGGTCTCATTATTCCAATACCAGCTATACATAAATGTACAGACTGGTCTCAGTATTCCAATACCAGCTATATGTAAATGTACAGTCTGGTCTCATTATTCCACTACCAGCTACACAGAAATGTACAATCTGGTCTCATTATTTCAATACCAGCTACATATAAATATACAGTCTGGTCCCATTAATTCACTGCCAAGTATATATAAATGTACCATTTGGTCACATTCATCCAAAGCAGCTACATATAAATATACAATCTGATCTAATTAATCCAATACCAGATATCTAAAAGTGTACAGTTTGGTCTCATTAATCCACTACCAGTTATATATAAAGTATAATAAATTTCTCCACTACTACAAATGCCTGCTATACGGTATTGTGGTGATAAAAGGTATAAAACCTGTCAACAAATGAAAATATATATATATATACATGGTACAAAAAGAGATCGTGCAAAACAGAATGTAATTTATCTTGTCACATGTAAGATCTATGGCCTCCAGTATATCTCAGAAATTAGAAAGCTACACAAAAGGACCCATACCTGGAAAGTAAAGGAATCTTACTGGTACGCTGCCTCAGAACGCTAAGACCAAGTCTCCAAAAAGACAACAAAAAGTATTTAAAAAATCGTCATGTTTATAGCTACCACTTCTTCAATAAAATAGTCCATTCTGCTAATTTTTCACACACCCACCTGTAATTGCTACTGTTTTTTGTAGTTATCTGTGGTGTTATCATTGTTATGGTCATTACTTGCATTATAGAAACAATGGAATATCCATGATATAATTTCTGGTTACACTTATTTACATTAATAAACAGATGGCACAATAGCTCCTCTATTTCTAGGTCAATATCAAGTAGTTTACCACATCATCAATCAAGATGAAGCCAACTAAGCAAAACATTAAACATGTTCAAGTTCTGATTCCATTAGAAATAGTCACTGTTATGTATATTTATATTTTCTGTAACTCCTGGTACATTATTTAATTTTTGTAAATTTTATCATGGTTATAAACTGTATACATTGTGTAAGTGATCTGAATCTGTTAAGAACGCAAACTGCGTAGGATCTATAAATAGATGTTTATGTACATGTTGACAATTAGTAATAATAATCTTACTAATAAGATTTATAATGGCACCTATGGCGTGGTTTCTCAGTGACTGATGGGTTATGGAAGTTTCAAGAATAATTCTGTGGTTTCCCATTGGTTGCATGAGGTCATGTGAATATGCTTAGTTGGTCAAAAATTAATAGTGTATGATGTCACGTTGGGTCTATTGCAAAGTACAATCACAATATACGGTATATATAAAGAGAAAATTCAGCTATCAGATTCATTCTGATTTTTTGCAGTCATTCACACTTATTTGTTCCTGTTGTAAGTCTGCAGACATATTTTATGTTATACTTAGATATTTTTTGAGAGAAAAAACATTTGTTTGGACTGTTCAGTGGAAATAGAAAGTGCTCATTATTTGGACTAAAATATTATTCTGGAACTGTTATAAATTACTTGAAAGAATTCTGGACAATGCCATCTTGACACTGTCATGATTCTTGGAGAACCAGTACATTTCTGGTATTGAAAATTATAAGGGACTTTTCATTCATTTAGGACTTTCACAGACCTTCTTAAGGACTAATTTGGATTCACTTGATTATACTGTCAGTTCCTCTCACATTTTTCACTTATCAATTTAATAATTAAATTGTTTGTGAAGTTTAAAAAAAAACTTGGTTTTGCTTCTTTTCAGTTCCTTAAGTTTGTGACCATAGAGTCCTAACAGTCATGTAAAGTTTTTTAATTTCTGTACTTTTTTGTGTTTATTGTTTGCCTTGTATCTGTTTTGAGTTCGCCTTTTGACAAAGACTCAGTGAGAGTCAGAAGTAATTAGCCTAATTAAAAACTAGCTTTAGGTGCCACTGTTCACTGTCAGATTGTAATATAAAATCTCTACATTAACTACCCTATAACAGAAATTGTTCATAATGTTCATGGATATTAAATTCAGTAATTTCATCCAAAAGGCATAAAAATTTTTAGAGATGGTAGATATAAGTAGGTATTACTACATATTACCTGTGTACAGGCTGCAAATACCTGCTACAGTAAAACCTGTTTTGAAAGACCGCCCCTTCTGCCAACAAAAAGCGGTCTCTCAAGACAGGTGGTCTCTCATAGCAGGCTTGTACAAAAAGACCAGTTTCCAAGGTCCAGTTTCAGAATAATTTCAAGAAAAATAACCACAATCACTGTACATATATTCTATTCTTTATTAATATTTCTTGCTGAAATACTGTATGCATTCATCTAAAAAACAAAATTATATAGCAATAAAGATACATTTCTGTCATTAAACATGAAATCACATTTACATTTGAAGATCACATATTTTAGCATATGAAGTCGTTTCTGAATTGCTCCTTTTTCTTTATAACAACCTAAATTTGTTTTACAGATGTTTAAACCACTTTTTTGTGAGTGGTCTGCTCTTTTTCACTTCTTTCAGTTACAATAATTATTTTCTCCAGCCTTAAAATTTCTCTCTTTTTAGTTGGAGGTTCATCCATTGTCATTAAGGTTCTAGGTATTAAAATTATTTGCGCTCAGTTGTAATATCAAACGTAAAGACAGTTTTGACTGGGCTGTGGGAAAATATGAAAAATCTATACATGTGCATTGCATATCTAACAATTAATGAAACAAAAGGAAACAATTATCCCAGCCAGAAACAGAACCATTTACTCAGAGACAAAAGTCAATGGCTTCATTCAAAGATGACCTACTAGGATTAACTCTATAAGCTAAGTGTATAACCCGGTCGCACCAACTTGAATAGACGACAGCTTTGTGACTGGGATGTAATCATTTAACATCGGGGGTGGGGGGGAACAACAATCATCCCAAGTCTTGAACACTATCAATCGAATCCCACAAATGATTCTCTCTTGCTGGTTTAACAGACAATGAACTTATTCATCCCCAGCAATACGGATTAACTCTAAAGACAAACAATATACGCAACCACTATGTCAACTTTGGCTCCACAACGTCAATTCGTGACATGTACATTAGCCTGGTTTACGGACTGTAGCATCTATCACCGGTAGCAACAATCCTTTTTTTAATATTCCTTTTATGCCTGTTTTTGAGAAGAATAATCGTTACTAATCAAGCAGTCGTTGTAACAATTGATTACATATAGGTCAGTGGTGTCCATCTGTTCTCGCGATACGGTCGTTCATATGGATGTCGGGTCCTGCAATTAAGGCCGGGAAGCAGGCTAAGTGCGGGAATAATTAGTCTGGTTCCCTGGTTTGTATGCTCCCTGCGTTGCTCACCCCTATATGAATAGCGGAGAACGCAGGGAGCATATGAAGCAGAGAACCAGACAAGGAAATAATCTATATATACTTTAGTCTGATTTGTGACAGAAGCTATAGAACACTAAAAGCACAGCTCAAAAAATTCAGAAATCAGTAGCCAGCCTACTGTTTAAAAATTTTTTTTAAAATTTGGAACGGTATGAGCTGTTGTTCTTACAGGGATTAAATAAAGGTCGGTGGTGGAGTTTATCCTCGTGTTTGCGATGCGGTCGTTCATAGCAGTGTCGAAATGCATATTTTGCCAAGACATCGCGGTTGCTGGTCGCGTTCAGCAGGTGGTCGCTCATAACAAAGTGTTTATATAATAAAACTGATCCATGCATTACGATTGTGGTCGGAAATGACAGGTGGTCGCTCATAGCAGAGGTCGCTCATGACAGTTTTTACTGTATATGGTACTGCACAAATACTTGCTATACAGTACTGCATAACAAATACAAATACTTGCTATACAGTACTGCATAACAAATACAAATACCTGCTATATGGTACTGCATAACAAATACAAATACTTGCTATACAGTACTGCATAACAAATACAAATACCTGCTATATGGTACTGCATAACAAATACAAATACTTTCTATACAGTACTGCATAACAAATACAAATACTTGCTATACAGTACTGCATAACATACAAATACCTGCTATACGGTACTGCATAACAAATACAAATACTTGCTATACAGTACTGCATAACAAATACAAATACCTGCTATATGGTACTGCATAATAAATACAAATACCTGCTATATGGTATTGCATAACAAATACAAATACTTGCTATACAGTACTGCATAACATACAAATACCTGCTATATGGTACTGCATAACAAATACAAATACTTGCCATACAGTACTGCATAACAAATACAAATACCTGCTATATGGTACTGCATAACAAATACAAATACTTGCTATACAGTACTGCATAACAATACAACTACTTGCTATACAGTACTGCATAACAAATACAAATACTTGCTATACAGTACTGCATAATACAAATACTTGCTATACAGTACTGCATAACAGATACAAATACCTGCTATATGGTACTGCATAACAAATACAAATACTTGCTATACAGTACTGCATAACAATACAAATACTTGCTATACAGTACTGCATAACAAATACAAATACCTGCTATATGGTACTGCATAACAAATACAAATTTTACATAACCTGCAATAAACTGTTTTTATCTTGGAATGATTATATATAGAGTGACAGCATCTATATTTGTTGGTCAGAGTGAGAGTGATTACTGAACTGGATTTAGTGATGAGTGCCAAACAAGAGTGCGGTTTGCTAGTTAGAATAAAGTGAAAATATCAATTTAAATTATGTATTAACTGCTACATTAACTCATTTACAAGTCCAATCCAACTGCAAACTGCACAGGCCTGGCTCTGTCATTGCATAATGCATTGGAAGATCTCAGTCTATGCAGTTTGTCAGAAATATTCAGCAAAACAAACAAAATAGATTTGATCTGTCTATGGCAGATCAGGGTCTATATTGTTTGTAGGTGGACAAATGGTAACTCTTCCATATGATGATGTGCAATGCTGGAAATTCAACTCATTCAAGGTCTCATCAACATATACAAGTGCATGATAACTTTGACTGGAATGCAATATTTCTCATTAAAAGTATGCTGCAGAAAGTAAAGTAAGAAGCACTGGCAATTAAGGGCCACAACTCTTCTTCATTAAAAGTTTCATCAAGTTATCCTATGGAAATCTGAGTCAGAAGAATGAATAATCTGAATCCATAACTCATGTAAATGATATAGGAAATGCTCAAAAATCATGTACATGAAACACACTCAAGATCTCATCAATCTGAAAACACATATGAAATTTGGTTGATAAAAAACTTTTAGTGAAGTTATCTTGCAAAATCCAACTTATCTTTCAAGGCTCTTGCAAGTCATGTTTGTACCAAATTGCATTTGAACATGCTGAATGGTTCTTAAGCTATGCTAGTTATAGGCACATAGGACAAGCCATGCTAGTTATAGGCACATAGGACAAGCCATGCTAGTTATAGGCACACAGGACAAGCCATGCTAGTTATAGGCACATAGGACAAGTTCATGCTAGTTATAGGCACATAGGACAAGTTCATGCTAGTTATAGGCACATAGGACAAGTTCATGCTAGTTATAGGCACATAGGACAAGCTCATGCTAGTTATAGGCACATAGGACAAGCCATGCTAGTTATAGGCACATAGGACAAGCCATGCTAGTTATAGGCACATAGGACAAGCCATGCTAGTTATAGGCACATAGGACAAGCCATGCTAGTTATAGGCACATAGGACAAGTGAAAATATAAAGTCAATTGTCAAGGGCTATAAGTCTCTTCAGAATGGAGTTGCTGAGACAAAATCCAAATGTTCTAGGTCTCAAGACAATGTAAATGCCAAACTGCATCAGAATAGGTTGAATCATTCCCGAGATATGATGGTTACCAGAATCTGCTGCAATGGATATGTAATACTGGTGGAAAAATGGCACAATCTCCAACAAAACAGGATTGAGAAGATAAAAGGCACATCTACTCATAATGAGCAATTCACCTACCAAGCAGCATTCAATTATGTGCAATGGCTGCAGTGCTATGCTGGTTACAAGATCTATGAACAGATAAATAGATAGATTGATGGACATACAGAAATGTGTCAAAGATGATTACTACTGGACTCTCATGTCTTGATCTGGGAACCTAGCAAGTGCAAATACCACATTTACTGATGTATGAATAATACCCTACTGTGGACAGTTGACCCAAATATTGCATGGTAAGATCAGGGTGACTTGGTTTGAATTGTAAGATCAGGGTTACCTGGTTTGCTTCAAACCATAGATATAAATGACAAAGGCATAGTGTGATGAAAAAGCTCAGTAGATGTCTTCCATGTTCAAAATACACAAAAAAATGTGACAACAAATAATATTCTTTCATTTTACATTCTAATTTATGGGTAATATCATAACCAAATGCCCCTGTAGGTTGAGATATGCTAATTAAGCTCCATTAATGAGTGAATGTACATACATGATGTGCTAGGAAAGACAAGTCGATTAAATGACACTCACTTTGTTTCTCATTGCTCGTAACAAATCTCGAAGGTTTGATCCTTTGTATGCTCTGAATTTTCTAAGATCTGAAAAACAAATATACAGCATGATGCAATTAGCCTAATGAGTCATATCACTGTCTGCCTGAGCTCAATGTAAAAATGTCATGGTTCATTTTTGTTTTGCCAGCAATGAGTGGCCCAAAACACAAGACTAGCAGTCACATCTATTAATCCAATTTTTTTGAATTCTTTGGTTAAGTTTAAATTTTTAATGGGTGGGGTGGGGTGGGGAGGGGTTTGGAGAATATTTCCTGTACAATGAAGGCAAGGAAGTCAAAGGTCATGGTCACAAGGAACAACTGTTGAAAGTATAGGATGGTAATCAATGGCTGAAGTTTGTAAATCAATACTATCTACTACTCCCATGAATGAACACAGTAATGTTTACCTTGGAATGTAAAATATTGCTATTGATATGGATGTCGAAAGGTCAAAGTCAAAGGGGTCCATTTACTAAAGTTCTTTGAAGATATTTTGGTAAAATTACTATAGACATAAAATTTCAACCCAGAACATCCTTTGAAAGATTGAAGGGTCAAAGGGCATGGTCACATGGTAAATGGTTCAAGCTTTTTGGGATACATTTTTGAGAGCTTGTGAAGGGATTGTATCATATGCTTCTATATATGGATGATTTTCAGATTGGCACATACACCTCTCCCTTAATAACTCACACAATAGTGCCCCATACCACAGATCATAGTATAAGCAAGGGTTTCAACTACCATGAGAACTTTGAAAATGAAGGAGATGCCATCTAGTTTGGACACCATCAGTGAGAAGACAAGGAGAACGAGGGCTAGGCTGTTCCATAGTTGAATACTCATTTAATAATTGCATCGGGAATAACTGTCAAAAATTAGTTTTTTCTAACAAAGCTGATTGCTTTTCTATATAAATTACCTTTATTTTCAAGATAACCAACCTCTTAGAAATAATTAAAAACAACATTCAAAGTTTCAACATACATCACATGCATACCTGCAAAAACAATGTGTATTATGTCACTGCTTTTGCATATGATTGTGGATATATTTGAAGTTTCTTTGTTGATTCTCAACAAGATTACTTGTTTTTTTTTTTCAGAAACTAGGAAACTTTATTTTAGAACCAATCCCATGCATGAGATTAGCTTAGGACTCATCCCATGCATGAAATCAGTTTCATTAGGACTCATCCCATGCATGAAATCAGCTTCATTAGGACTCATCCTAAGAAGAATTTGTCAGTGGGTTTAGGAAATATAAACAAAATGACTAAAACCAACTGCTGAAGTACCCATGGCTGGAAATGTATGGGCTTGATGAAAACAGAATCCTTATTTGTTTTTGAGAAGCAGATTAATAGTCCTTTCTGTAAATACTGGCTGGATATGGTTGATACTGGATATTATTTACCAACATGTCTCAATGTCCTTGGCCTTTGGTCAATGTATGTGGTCTTGAACTAAATTTACACTGCAAAACCCATTATTTTCTTTTTAGATTTGCCCCATGATGATATCTCTGACCACACAGTTACCGATTTCTATATTTCCCTAAGTGCAATAGGTGCAAGCCATCCACTAAGACTGGTCAAAGAACTTACTCCAAAACAAAAACTATTCTGGAGAACACCTTTTTGTTTGAGTTAAATTGACCATGACTGTCTGACTTTTTGATCCCAAAATCAACAGGACATACATTAAGTGCAAACCCTCCACAATGTTTTAACAAAATGGTCAACAACTAAAGTTATTAAGCAAATACAATTTTTTAAATTTCTGTCATAGTGACCTTGACATTTTAATTTTTCACACCCAAAACAAGGGGCTTCTTCCTTGCCCAAAGTACAAGTCATCCAATAATACTGCTGTAGTTACACAATTAAGAATGGAATATTTTTTTTTTAAGGAAATCATTTTTCATCCACACTGATTCAGTCTATAAACTTTTGACCACAAAATCAGTAGGTTTCTACCTTACTCCAAGTTCAAGCCATCCAAAGTTTAGTCCACGATGGTAACATAGAACAAAAGTTACTTTATGGACACCATTTTCCTTCTTTCAGTCATAGTTACCTTAACCTTTTCAGCCCCAAATCAATCAGCTTCTTCCATACACTAAGTGCAAGTGATCTGCAATTTTTGTCCAGATCTGTGATGCAGAACTACAGTATTTGCCTACCTGCCCGCCAATTTTAAAAATGAAAAACATCATGGATATAAAAAATGCACAAAACTATGTCACTTTAGCTGGGGTTCAAAACTAATTTGAAAGTAATCATTTACTTAAATTATTCATTGGAATTAAAAAGTGCTCACTGACTTTTGGACAAAACACTATTTTAGGATTATTGTGGATTCATTCAAAGACATTTGGGATTATATCAATATGATACATCAAAACTGTTGGTACATCAGCATATTCAAGATTGGAATTAATTCAGAACACTACACTTTTGGACTTAAGATAGAACTTTTATAATTATTTGGGATTTAATTCACAATACTATAATAATGTAAGTTCCTTTTAAATTTTAACTTTGTATTCTTGGGAATAATGTTTGTTGATTTTTATAAAACTTCTTGGTTTTGTTTCTTCTCTTACATACTTTAAAACCATCGAGTTAGAATAAAGGACAGATTTTGTAAAATAAAATGCTTCACCTTATGGCATTCAATTGAAAAAGTAATGTATGGATTGCTTCTGCAACATACCATTTTGTAGTTCTAAACAGATATGTTTTTTCCAGTCACCCTTGACAATTGTGGTCCCTCCTTTTTCAAGCCTCTGGATGACTTCACAGTCTTCTTTCTCTTTCTCTATCCTGTCACTGACATCCTGAACAGTAAGATACTAAACAATCAACATGTGCTTTATCTTATTAGTATTATTATTATTATCAGATCAACATGTGCTTTATATTATCAGTATTATCATTATTACATCAATAAGTGCTTTATATTATTAGTATTATCATTATTACATCAATATGTGCTTTATATTATTAGTATTATCATTATTACATCAATATGTGCTTTATATTATTAGTATTATCATTATTACATCAATATGTGCTTTATATTATTATTATTATCATTATTACATCATTATGTGCTTTATATTATTAGTATTATCATTATTACATCAATATGTGCTTTATATTATTAGTATTATCATTATTACATCAATATGTGCTTTATATTATTAGTATTATCATTATTACATCAATATGTGCTTTATATTATTAGTATTATCATTATTACATCAATATGTGCTTTATATTATTAGTATTATCATTATTACATCAGCATATACTTTATGTTATTAGTAATATCATTATTACATCAATATGTGCTTCATGTTATTAGTATTATCATTATTACATCAGCATATGCTTTATATTATTAGTATTATCATTATTACATCAATATGTACTTTATAAGTATTATCATTATTAAATCAGCATATGCTTTATATTATTAGTATTATCATTATTATATCAATATGTGCTTTATTAGTATTATCATTATTAAATCAGCATATGCTTTATTAGTATTATCATTATTAGATCAATATGTGCTTCATAATATTAGTATTATCATTATTAAATCAGCATATGCTTTATATTATTAGTATTATAATTATTATATCAATATGTGCTTTATTAGTATTATCATTATTAAATCAGCATATGCTTTATTAGTATTATCATTATTAGATCAATATGTGCTTCATAATATTAGTATTATCATTATTACATCAGCATATGCTTCACATTATTAGTATTATCATTACATCAATATGTGCTTTATTAGTATTATCATTATTAAATCAGCATATGCTTTATATTATTAGTATTGTCATTATTACATCAATATGTGCTTCATATTGTTAGTATTATCATTATTACATCAGCATATGCTTTATATTATTAGTATTATCATTATTACATCAATATGTGCTTTATTAGTATTATCATTATTAAATCAGCATATGCTTTATTAGTATTATCATTATTAGATCAATATGTGCTTCATAATATTAGTATTATCATTATTACATCAGCATATGCTTCACATTATTAGTATTATCATTACATCAATATGTGCTTTATTAGTATTATCATTATTAAATCAGCATATGTTTTATATTATTAGTGTTGTCATTATTTGATCAAGAACAGACAGAGAAGTAGTAGAGCCTTACATTAAGAATACACAACTAATACATACGATGATTATCTGAATGTCTCAAATCCTAATGACAATTATTTAAAACTCACTTCCTAATTAATAGTGTGAATGGATTTGTTATTTGGGATTACCAGTTATTCGGTTTGTCTGTCTGTTAATCGGTCTGTGTGTGTGTGTATGTATGTGCATATGAATGTATGTATGTATGTATATATGTATGTATGTATGCATGGGATTTAAGAGCACATCACCACAACCCCAGCTAAATAGTGCAGGGTTAAATTTAGATATTAAAAAAGACAAACAACACATATAAAAGCAAATCAGGCTCAAATCCTTCAAATACAATGTCAAATATTTTATATAAATCAAATAATTTACAAAAGTCCAAGCCTTCTCAGCTGGAACATCATCTTGTGATGCACATCAGGGCCAAAAAGGTTGCCCATATTAGGCACATTTGGACAGACTATCTTACATCCCCAAGCACATAGGGTCGGGGTGGGCAAATGGGGGTGTGCACATGTGTATGCACTAGTTTTTATATCAAAACAAACATACTTGTCACAAACATGAATATGCCTTTGCACAAGTATAAACACCAAAATGTCTTGATACAAAAAAAAACAAATCAATATGTCTTGAAACAAGTACACAAATCAATGTCTTTAAACAAGAAAACAAATCAATATGTCTTGAAACAAGAAAACAAATCAATATGTCTTGAAACAAGAAAACAAATCAATGTCTTGAAACAAGTAATGAAATCCATATTCTTGAAACAAGAAAACAAATCAATATGTCTTGAAACAAGTAATCAAATCAATATGTATTTACACAAGAAAACAAATTAATGTCTTTGCACAAGTAATCAAATCAATGTCTTTAAACAAGACAACAAATCAATGTCTTTAAACAGGAAAACAAATCAATGTCTTTACACAAGTAATCAAATCAATATATCTTTAAATAAGAAAACAAATCAATATGTCTGTACACAAGTAATCAAATCAATGTCTTTACACAAGTAATCAAATCAATGTCTTTACACAAGAAAACAAATCAATGTCTTTACACAAGTAATTGGGATAAAAAACAACACAAATGCCGATAATTCTGTGCAACTAGTTTCGCATTTAATACATGCTTCTTCAGGCACAAAATGTTTTGAAAGAAACGGATGACATCTTTATATTTTAAAATAACAATTTTGTCATTACATAACGTCATAAATGATATGCATCATCATAACAACTGTATATATATATGACAGGATCTAAAAGATACACGAGTCTCTAATGAAACCTGAATCAGTAAAATAATAAAATAAAATAGAGACAAACAGTCATACATATAATTATATTGTTATAAAGGATATACAATTTATCAATTTAAAAAAATATTTTATACAATTTTATATAGTGCATTGGTATTAAGGCCATTAGGATACAAAGTATCTAATTTATGAATCCAGTATGTTTCTTTCATGAGCCTATTCATGTCTCCATGCACAATATCTATTGGCATGAAAGAAACATCGAATACTTTACCCAAGTAATCAAACACCAATATGCCTTTACACAAGTAATCAAACACCAATATGCCTTTACACAATTAAACACCAATGTGCCTTTACACAAGTAATCAAACACCAATATGCCTTTACACAAGTAATCAAAAACCAATATTCCTTTACACAAGTAATCAAAAACCAATATTCCTTTACACAAGTAATCAATAAACAATATTCCTTTACACAAGTAATCAAACCAATATGCCTTTACACAAAATCTATAAAAAAAAGAAAGTGAACCCAGAGTTTTTGAATTAAAAAAAATGAATGCATCAAAGAGTTTTCTTGATGTATTTTCTTGCCCACATGTAAAATTTAGTTGCTAGTTGTTAAGATCTGTTATAATAAAATATTATATTATTTATGAAAATTGACCATTTGTAGAGTATTATAGATATTTATATGTATTTCTATGTAACAGTGACATTTACACAAACCAGACTAATTGAGAAACAAAACCCAAGTCAAATACTCTTTCCATAAATCATTATACCAATGTAAGTATAAGGGAGATGACTCACCTGGAAGAACATGAGTTGCTTTTCTTTTCTCCAGAAGATGGGATGTTTTAATATTGCTTTAGCAGTTGGTCGTGCACTTGGCTCAAAGGACAACATTTTCTCTATGATATCTCTTCTAACATACCCATCTAAAAGGGAAAGAAAGGCCAATAATTTAATTCATATTAACAAAAGCAAGCTTTCTGACAAGTGTCATAGGACTCTTATTGTAACTGTAGACAAAGCTAGTGATATTGGCTTTACTTAAATCTTCCCAATAGATTTTGTCTGCACAAACAATATGGTCAATGTCATTTCACTGAAAACATTTTAAACATGATAGTCACATAGGAACACATATGGAGGCAATAATGAACCAGGGTGGAAGCACAACAGCGTTATAACTCTAGTCAAGAATCAGGCATTTAAAAATAATCTTGATGATAGGGGTGTGTGTGAGTGGGTGGGTGGGTGGGTGTGGGTTCACAAGGGAAGTTAGAGAGATAAGAAATAGAAGACAAAGAAATGAAAACTTAAATATCAGGTACTATTACACTGCCTGAAGGAAAATCACATAAACATGTTGGACTGGTACAGATATATAGTACTTATTCAAAATCATGATGAATGCTGAATTTATGGGATGTATATATATTGCACAAGAGTCCTAACATCCTTGGGAATACAGGTGTATACCTATCTACAACTAAATCTATAAAGGCATTCTAATATGGTGTCATGATGGGAATACAGGCATATACCTCTCTACAACCAAATCTATAAAGGCATTCTCATGATGGGAATACAGGCATATACCTCTCTACAACTGAATCTATAAAGGCATTCTAATATGGTGACATGATGGGAATACAGGCACACACCTCTCTACAACCAAATCTATAAAAACATTCTAACATGGTGTCATGATGGGAATACAGGCAAATACCTCTCTACAACCAAATCTATAAAGGCATTCTAACATGGTGACATGATAGGAATACAGGCATACACCTCTCTACAACCAAATCTATAAAGGCATTCTCATGATGGGAATACAGGCATATACCTCTCTACAACCAAATTTATAAAGGCATTCTCATGATGGGAATACAGGCATATACCTCTCTACAACCAAATCCATAAAGGCATTCTCATGATGGGAATACAGGCATATACCTCTCTACAACTGAATCTATTAAGACATTCTAATATGGTGACATGATGGGAATACAGGCATACACCTCTCTACAACCAAATCTATAATGGCATTCTCATGATGGGAATACAGGTATATACCTATCTACAACTGAATCTATAAAGGCATTCTTATGATGGGAATACAGGCATATACCTCTCTACAACTGAATCTATAAAGGCATTCTCATGATGGGAATACAGGCATATACCTCTCTACTACTGAATCTATTAAGGCATTCTAATATGGTGATATGATGGGAATACAGGCATACACCTCTCTACAACCGAATCTATAAAGGCATTCTAATATGGTGACATGATGGGAATACAGGCATATACCTCTCTACAACCGAATCTATAAAGGCATTCTAATATGGTGACATGATGGGAATACAGGCATACACCTCTCTACAACCAAATCTATAAAGGCATTCTAATATGGTGTTATGATGGGAATACAGGCATACACCTCTCTACAACCAAACCCATAAAGGCATTCTAATATGGTGACATGATGGGAATAGGCATATACCTCTCTACAACCAAATCTATAAAGGCATTCTAATATGGTGACATGATGTGATGGGAATACAGGCATATACCTCTCTACAACCAAATCTATAAAGGCATTCTAATATGGTGGCATGATGGGAATACAGGCATATACCGCTCTACAACCAAATCTATAAAGGCATTCTAATATGGTGACATGATGGGAATACAGGCATACACCTCTCTACAACCAAATCTATAAAGGCATTCTAATATGGTGTTATGATGGGAATACAGGCATACACCTCTCTACAACCAAATCTATACAAGCATTCTAATATGGTGTCGTGATGGAAATACAGGCATATACCTCTCTACAACCAAATCTATACAGGCATTCTAATATGGTGACATGATGGGAATACAGGCATATACCTCTCTACAACCAAATCTATAAAGGCATTCTAACATGGTGACATGAAGGGAATACAGGCATATACTGCTCTACAACCAAATCTATAATGGCATTCTAATATGGTGAAATGATGAAAAGCTCAACTGACATCAGGATCCTAACTGACAAACATATGACTTGACTGTGTAAAAAACAAAAGGGAGGTGGGGTGAAAGGAGGAAAAACTAAAAAGATTTTTATCACAGTTACAGCTTTCTTGAATACTATATTTGACATAACAAATGGCATTACTGATTAAAGCAAGACAATCCTTTTACATAGTGGCATTACTGATTAAAACAAGACAAATAATCACTCAGCTGTTCTGGTTGCAAAGTGTGAACAAATGGACAGAAGAATGAATGGATAACTGTGCAAACAACCTGACCAATGGAAAAGGTGATGGGGCTTATATATATCTATTATTCACACAGACCCAGAGATCTGACTTTCAAGGACTTTTCAAGAAATGTTTTTAAAGACTTTCAAAGGTTTTCAAGAAGTATTCTCCCTGCAGAAACAACTTCTTAATGTTACTTTGTGTATATCACTGCATCAAAAAGTACAAAAGAAGAAGAAAAAGCATGTGACTATGATGCAACTACAGAAAAGGGATACTACTCCAGCTGGTAAATACCCATGTCATATGACATTTGAGCCACCCAATTTTATCCTATTTTAATTATTTATTTATTATTTTTAGGAAAATTTGCATTAACTAATAAAAGTTCTGAGAAAAATTCATGGATTTGTTTTTCTTTTTTTAAGGAAAAACCTAAAAATTTTCAAACTTCATGAAGATTTCAAAGCGACCCATCAACTTCAGTGATTTTTCTGACTGTATAAAACCACATATTTGTACTCAAAATAGTCAATAGCTTTCTGACTCACCTGTCATTGGTAGACTATCTAAGTTGTATTCCCCATTCATAATGTTAGCCTGTCTCTTTAGTGCCTCTCCAAATGGGTGCTTCCCTCTTGTTAGCACATAGTACATCACACACCCAGCTGAGAAGATATCTACAGAACATGTCTGAAAAAAGAATGAAATAAAAGTGTGGATGCTTTCACTAAAATATTAGTGTTTACATGCATTTGTTTTATTTTAACCCTTTAGAAAAGAAATATGCTGTATTATAAACAGTTACAGCAACTGTAATTTCCACTCAGTGCCTTAAATCTATTTGTTGTGACACAAGTAAGGAAAGAGCAAAAGAAATATGTATTACAGACAGTTACAGCAACTGTAATTTCCACTCAGTGCCTTAAATCTATTTGTTGTGACACAAGTAAGGAAAGAGCAAAAGAAATATAATGTATTACAGACAGTTACAGCAACTGTAATTTCCACTCAGTGCCTTAAATCTATTTGTTGTGACACAAGTAAGGAAAGAGCAAAAGAAATATAATGTATTATAGATGTTACAGCAACTGTAATTTCCACTCAGTGCCTTAAATCTATTTCTTGTGACACAAGTAAGGAAAGAGCATAAGAAAAATTACAAGGTATTCAACATTACTGAAAATGAAAGAGTTTCAAATGATACTAGTAAAGGAAAACTGGTTTCAATACTTATTCAAATCGATTCTTCATTACTGAAAATGAAAGAGTATGGTTGATACTAGTAAAGAAAAATTGGTTTCAATACTTATTCAAATTGATTCTTCATTACTGAAAATGAATGAGTATGGTTGATACTAGTAAAGGAAAATTGGTTTCAATACTTATTCAAATTGATTCTTCATTCAAGTAAAACTGTTGTTGAAAAGTTGAAATCCTCATGAAAACATGTCTCATTTAATCATTTTATTTTGTTCATATGTGGAATGATTACATTATCTTAATCATTTGGGATCTCAGTTCAATTACCCCACTCTTAAGCCACAGTGTTAATGCCACAGTCATCAACTGATAAAGCAGCTTTATGAACAGAGTTTTAAGGAAAAGATCGTACATCTGTAATTTAATACCCGATTAGCTTAGTGTTGTTGGCTGTGTCAGCTTCCTCTGATGCAGAGTATAAGTGATTTATTTTGACAGTTGTTTTTATTTGTGCTCATACAGGTAGTAATATGGTTTTAACCATTCATGCAACTGTCATTTGTTGTTGGCATAGTATTGTTTTTTCTTTTATACATGGTTCCCATGCTTTTTTAAAGATAAATTTCCAGGTTATTTCCATGGCTTTTCCTGAATAAATTTATGTTTTCAAGGTTCACATATGACCATTACTGAATGGAATTAAAGTATATTTTAGAATATAAAACATACATTTTTAAAATCAAAAGATGTTTCTATTTCAAGATTCTCCAAAAACACATTGGAGTCAGATATAGGATCATGCACTAAACCACAAAATGTGTCATAAGAAACAAGTCTGACTACTGTATATTCATATAAATTGACATGCACATTCATTTCAATTTATAGAATACAAATTCTAACTTTGCTGAACTGCATTATGTTGTTATGAGGAAACAATAACATAATAAGCATTATCTGGTTCTGATTCCTTTCAAACCCTTAATTCTAAAGAAATCAGAATAGTCAATTCTAAATCGAGATAGCAATCTACATCCATGTTATACAAAGAAAATATTTCCTATCACAGTAGAAAAAAAACAATAAATGCAAACTATTTGAATCTTATCTTGTAAAGAAAACTTTAAACACTGAATTAATCTTTGCCAATAAAACCCCAAACTAACAAGATTTTTCGAACAACCTAAACTGATACTCAGGCTGTTATCATTTCACCAAGTCATAACACCAAGAAATCATTTATTTTCTCAAAATTGCAAGTATTATAATCATTATGTATTTAATTCACTTACAGACTAGATGAAACTACAGCATAAATGAAATCTGACCTGGTACTTGCCATTGGCACAGACTGCACAAATCTCAACTTAAGATGTCAGAGGTCCAATATTCACATGATATCAACAACCCCCTTTCAAATGTTGCTGTACAAAAATTCTAATATTTTAAATAAAAATCACATACCTTGTGTAAAAACTTGAAAAGGACATAGAATTCTCAACGTATTTACCAAAAACCTGTTGCTGTCACAGCAATCTGGACAGAGATAGATTCATTAAGCAGAGACCACATGTCAATGTGGTAGTAAGGTGATACAAGAAAACCTGGGTAGTTCTTCTCAGAATAAATAAAAAGAGAATTTTGCATTTGTTTGGTTTTGACTTTTTTAAAATTACAAACAATTTATGTCTTGCATTTGATATTCTTTAATTTGTCAACAACATCTGATATGGGTTATTATTAATATCACATGATTAATAGACCTATGATGTCATGAAGATATTTGTGGCGAGATTTGCATACTCTTGCGACCAGCAATGCAAATGGCAAGTACCAGATCAATTTCAATCCATGCTGTAGTTTCATTTTGTTTGTCAGCTGTTACGTATATTTAATTGTTTGTCTGTTAGTTTTAAATTTTTTTTATTCCATTACATGTTACTGTAATGTAACATTGTTTGCTGGACTTGACCTTGTCCAAAATTGAGTTCATTTCTGTTTGACCTTACTGACTTTTTTATGTTTTTTTAATTCATTTATGTAAACAACTAATAATAGCTTCATTATTCTCTATGTGTGTGAGCTCACTGACTGAATTATTATTCAAGTAAACAAGAAGGCATAAACATGTTGATCAGGGTCAGGGTTTTGGAGATTCCCAAGTGAATTGTTTTGGTTATTATGTTGTTAAGTAAACAAGACTCATTAGATCATGCTAGAAGGTTATTTTCCATTAGGTAATGGTTGTTTTTAGAAAATGTTAATTGTGACCTCAGGTCAAGCAGAGAACTATATTATCTTGTGACTGTGAGGATTTTACCAGTTGTGCTTTAACATCTAGCAATTTAAGCTGTATTATGTTGTAACCAGTTTGGGCTGAATTTTATTTTCTTCAAATTATTGAATTCAAGTGATAATTTTCTCTGGAAATAGAAGAGTGCTCTGATAAAGTTCTTGGATAAAGACATTTATTGGAATTTATACTGAATCCAAACCTGGAATAATATTTCTGTGATTCAACAAGAGACTGCTGACACATTAGTACTTTGCAGGCTATAACAGACACGTCATCACCTTCAAGTCTGGATCTCTTTGAGAGTTGAATTGAGTTTTATTCAGGACTTTTTATTACTAGGACTTGTGTCTTTAATTCTTGGATTATTTTTGGATATAATTCGCAATACTGTAAGTTCTTTTTTCTCATTTTTCACTTTGTATTCTAGGGAAATAAATTAATTGTTAAATTTTACATAGCTTGTTGTCTTCACTCTTTTCTGTTACTTATTTTAAGAGCATAACTCGTAACACAGCAGATTAAAGACATAATGATTGTAACACTCACAATTTCTAAGAAAATAAATTAATTTTCCTTTTGATTTCATGCAGATATGACTTGATGTAACTGCACTGAAGTCTGCTAGGCAGTCTGGTAAATGGCTACTCTTTGCCACCACCAAGCCTGCATATTGTGATGCTAGACTGGTGTTCATACCTTTTGTGTAAGAAAAGACACTGATATCAGTGTGTCTGTGAAATAGCCAGTCTACTAGATGTATCTAATTCACTGAACATTTGGACTGACTATTAAGGCACGCATACCCAAATGATCCATACTGCAATCTCTGAATATTCTGGTCAGAACTCAATAAATTTAACTCCCAATCAATAAATTTAACTCCCAATCAATAAATTTAACTCCCAATAAGCTCAGTTTTGACTCAATTATGCAATTCTTTCTGCTGTCAAGTAGTGTCAGAAATTTCCTGGGTTTTTCCCCAACTTTCATCAATAATTACAAAATTCATGGACTTTTTACTTCTTTTTCACTTCTTCCAACTTTTTCCCAATTTCCCAGTAGTGTGGGAACCTTCTTTATATATTTTTTCAGGGTATTTGTAGAGGTTAATCTATGAAATAAATGTACCTATAAATATGAAAACTTTGACAGGCAAAACCATGAACTTAAGTACCCATGAAAAGTCTTTTTATACAAAACTATGAGAAGATACTACAGTACAGAACCATAGTGCTCATTCTCAAAACAGTCCACTGCATAAAATTAATAATTTTTAAGAACTGAGCCAACAGTAATGATTCACAGAAAAGATGTACAATGTAAATTTTGTGCCACGAATTACAGGAAATTTTTCCTTGGTCGTCTGTCAATAACTTCTGCCATGGGTGATCTACAATGTTAATTTAACTATTTTGAACACAAAGAAAGTTATTAATAGGGTTCTGGTTAAAGTAGGACTTGCTTTACACCTCTGCAGCCCATGTAAAATCCCCCGTTCTGATATAAGCATGGGACAGAGATTGCCCATCCAAAGATTCTTAAAATTTTCCACTCTTCTCCATATCAAAGATTCTTAAAATTTTCCACTCTTCTCCATATCAAGAAGCACACTTATACCAAGACCCAAGCTGTCAAAAATTCTTATAGAAAACTGTGAAAACTTGTATAATTGTCAACAAACAAAGCTCAATTAAATGAATTTCCTTACTGTCCTCTGTTCTTCATTCAGCATTTCCGGAGCTATCCATCCGTCTGTACCTGCTGCCCCAGATCTTCTAGAAAAGGACATTCTGCCTGCTGCCAGTTTCTTACAGAGACCAAAATCTGATATCATGGCCCTCACTTCACCCTGAGCATTGGGACTAGATATCAACACATTGTGTGGCTTTATGTCACGATGAACTGAAAAATAAACACATGCTAGAAAAAAGTACACATATGGCATATAGTTTACTTTAGAAACAATTTCAACAACACAATACTGCATACTGGACTTTCAAATTTCTGAATACTGACACTTAAGACAAGTACAGCAAACACTACTCTTAGAAAGATGACTAACCAGACTCAGGAAAAGAGTCTCCCAATGGAGTTCACCATATCCTAATTGTACAGACAGCTGGTGTGTACTATGGGTCTTTTCTGTTTCTCTGATTCAACAGTTCTGACAATAATCAAGTCCTTCAAAAGAACTAGTCTATAAAACCAACAACACACCTCTGCTATCAAGAAATAGACAAAAGCGATAGGATAGTTTCATTATTGAAAATAAACACATAATCAAAAGTGTCTTGAATTGGGAGGTGGTTTGATGTTAAATGATATTTTTCATATTTACAAAGTAAATTTGAATATTCTGATGTTGTCATTGAAAAATATTTGTACAGTATTTCACTGTGGTCAGAAGACAGGTTTTACTGTATTGTGAAATGATAAACCTTCATGCTGACAGTAAGTCAGTATGAATGCTTCAGAAACTTTTCTCATGCCTGGTGATGCTTATGTAATGTTATTTCACAATAAAATGAGTCATTTGAGCCTTAGAGGAAATTAATGGAAATTAACAACAACCAAGTTTACTTTTAAATAACTTCCAGGAACAAGTAAAATTTCTGAATTAAAAGCAGAATTTTATTAAAAACCAAATCTGAGTAAGTTTAGACAAGTTCTTTACACTTCATTAATACAGTAATGTAATGATTCCTCATAAATTTGGGCACAGTGAACTATTTAATATGGGACTGAAATACTCGTACATTATAGACTTTAAGCCATAACGAATTAAAGCATCATGTAAGTTTTCATGGTTTTCTGTAGTACCAACTTATTGTCAAAGTCAAAGGACAGTGAGATGTGTTGTGATGTAACTTAACTGCAGGCCAAAGTGGGCCTGAAATCACTCATGAGGCTGACATCTATCTAGGAGTCAAATCCAAGAGAAGTTGGTCTAGAAATTCTGGGACAGTAGGATGTGTCCTGTTGTAATTTCTTCAAATACTGTTGATTGCATATTTTAAGAAAACAACTCTTTTAAGGTTTCTCTAGTTTCTGTTCTCTTCATCCATATTTGATGGCACATCAGCAAACTTTTGTCCAAGCAACATTTGTCCAATACTAAACAGTCCCTATGCCAGGTTGTTTAGTGTCAACGTTTTTCATCCATATCCCATGGTACATCAGCAACATATGTCCAACACTAAACAGTCCCTATGCCAGGATGTTTCGTGTCAAAATTTTTCATCCGTATCTGATGACCAATCAGCAACCTGAAATGTCACTATGTCGGGATGCTTAGTGTCAATTTTGGTCAAATTCTGCTAACTTGGATTTTTAAAAATAAAGTTACTTAAATTTTTCAATGACAGTAATATCTGATGGTGGAACAGCATCATTTGTATAAAACTCAAACATATTCAAGTTACGGCACTTTTTTGCAATCTGATTCTGTAAAATGTTTATTTTTACAAGTTTTTAAAAGTTTTTCTATTTTCAGTAAGAACAGTCATATCTGATGGCAGATTGGCATTTATTTTTGGTACAAATTAAAGCCCTCCATGACAGAATGCAATCTGTAAAATTCAGTTCCAATTTTTAAAGTGATTCCTGAGAAGTTATTTAAAGAATCTTCCATTTTTAGTAATGGAAGTCATACTTGATAGTGAACTGGCATCATTTGAAAGCTCTCAACATCAAATTAGTTTGTCACATTCTGCTGAATAGTTGTTGAGACGTAGTTGTTTCAAGTTTATTTTTTTACGGTATTTTCATTGATGGTTGTTACGTCTGATGGTCGACCAGCATCAATCAAATGAATTTTAATGCACATTATGCCAGGATGCTTTCTGTCAAATTTAATCAAATTCTGCTGATCACTTTTTCAGCTGTTTAAATGTTTTTTTTCCATTGTTATCAATGGTGACCATATCTGATGATGAACCGTTTGTATAAAATTTAAAGCCCTCTATGCCAAGATGTCCAGTTTCATCAGATTCTGTTGAGCAGGTTTGGTGAAGAAGTCAGTTAAAGGTCATTTATTTTCAGTAATGGTGCCTCTATTTGACAGCTAACTGACATAATTTACAAAAATTACAAAGGTCTTAATGCCAAGATACTTTTGATAAAGTCTGATCAATTTTATCTGCTTAAGGTTTTTCTATGTTTAGGTGTGGTACTTATATCTGATGCCAAACTGGCATCATCTGTAGAAACCTGGAAGGTCTTCATACAGGGATGCATTTTATCAGGTGAGGTCAAATTCTGTGCAGCAGTTCTGAAGAAGTTATAGGTTTTTCTGTTTTTAGTAATGGTGGCCACATACAATGGCATATTAGCACCATTTGTATAAATCTGAATTGCCTTTATGACATGATGTTCTGTGCCATGTTTGGCTGAAATTGGTCTCCTGGGTTTTTAAAACTTGAATATAGCAATTGATGATGGACAATGTATAGTTTGTTTAATTGTTATTAAATGAAGCCATATTTGAAGGTGGATCAGCACTGTTAGTATAAAATTGAAAGGACTTCACGCCAGTATGCTTCCTGTCAAATTTCATCAAATCATGTCCAGTGGTTCATGCCAGTATGCTTCCTATCAAATTTCATCAAAATGTGTCCAATGGTTTAACCAGTATGCTTCTGTCAAATTTCATCAAAATGTGTCCAGTGATTCATGTCAGTATGCCTCCGGTCAAATTTCATCAAAATGCATCCAGTGGTTCATGCCAGTATGCTTCCTGTCCAATTTCATCACAATGTGTCCAGTGGTTCATGCCAGTATGCTTTCTGTCAAATTTCATCACAATGTGTCCAGAGGTTCATGCCAGTATGCTTCCTGTCAAATTTCATCAAAATGCATCCTGTGGTTCATGCCAGTATGCTTCCTGTCAAATTTCATCAAAATGTGTCCAGTGGTTCATGCCAGTATGCTTCCTGTCAAATTTCATCAAAATGTGTTCAGTAGTTTTCAAGAAGTAAATTTAAAGCTTTCTGTTTTCAGTAATGGTGGCCATATTTGATGGTGTATCACCACCATTTTTTAAAATATTAAAGCTCTTATGTCATGATGCTCTCTGCCAAATGTAGTCAAAATCCGTCAACAAACAGCAATTGAAGGATTTTATCAGGAAAAGCAAACCTCCGAAACTTCACAAAATTAAAATTTTTTAGAACAAGTATATTTACAATATCTGCCTGGACAGCAACCAGTAACTTGTATAACAAAAAGATGATGTCCACTGTCAGTATCTCAAGCACACCACTAAGCTTCAATAATGAGGGCTAGACAGCAAAAGAAATAACTTCACAAACTGCCCATGCTATGGATCCCAACAAGAATAAAGTGTGTAGAACTGATATATGATACATTTCTGTTTCTACATTTTGTGTGCTAGATTCTGTTTTACAGTCTCTTTTATGGCATGTGTCTGCAAAAGATCTGAAATATGCATTGTGTTTTACCTACATATTGTTTAATGCATTCTGAACATACAATGAGGTAGATAATATGGATTCTAGCAATGCAAATGCATAGAAAATCCACAGTATGTTGGAATTTAAAAATGTGTTACATTTGGATTGGTAGGTTTAATAAATTTGTTGAGAAATGGATGTGGTACATTTGTATTGGTAGGTTTAACAAGTTTGTTGAGGAATGGATGTGGTACATATGGATTGGTAGGTTTAATAAGATGGTTGAGGAATGGATGTGGTATATATGGATTGGTAGGTTTAATAAGATGGTTGAGGAATGGATGTGGTACATTTGGATTGGCAGGTTTAATAAGATGGTTGAGGAATGGATGTGGTACATTTGTATTGGTAGGTTTAACAAGTTTGTTGAGGAATGGATGTGGTACATATGGATTGGTAGGTTTAATAAATTTGCTGAGGAATGGATGTGGTACATTTGATTTAGTAGATGTATTAATTTTGGACCACAGTCTTGTTGTGCACTGAGCTGGTGTTTCTATCTGAAATTTGTGATGATGTTGGTAAGGCTTTCTATATGATTCAATGACAGTGGGTCTCTGGCAGAGGGTCCCTGGCTGCAGTTTATGGTATAAAAGCTAAAGGGATTTGAACAAGGTTAAAAGACCCTCTTCAGCAGGCTGTAAAATCACATGTTATGCAAAACCTTGACCAGCCTTTTCTATTATAACTTGTCAGTGTAAAATGTTGTTGCAGGCTGTATGTGCCTTTACAGACCAATGATTAGCGTAATGGCTGACATTGGGCCACATGATCAAAAGGAACCAATTAGAATGTGCTAATCACTGGGTTAGTCAAATGTTAGCTGGAATTTGGTGTTGTATAACCAATTTTAGCTGTTATTTGATGTTGTATAGCTAATGTTAGCTGGTGTTAGTCTGATTTAGGCATTTTTAGTCAATGCTTGCCACTGGTACCCAGTATTTAGCCTGGTGAGAACCTTCATTATGCCTCTGTTAACCTGTAATTAACCAGGTGAAAAACCTGGCTTGGCTTCTTAGATGGTTTTAGCTGTGTTCTTGGAGGTTTCAATCCAATAAGCCTGAAAATAGTTGTAAATCAACAGATCATAATTTACACAAGAGGACAATAGTTATGTGTAAATACTTAAACGATCCTGTTTTAAACAAAAAGGCATGACTCAGGATAGAAAAAGCAATTTAATAATTAAAAATTACAAAACAATTTTTAATATAATAAATAATGTTTTTCCTATAATACATATTCCATCACATTAATTTTAGGAAATAACATTGCCTCTTGAATCCAACCCTCCCATCAAGATGAAAAGCCTTGTCTTTATTGTCAGTAAATCATACAGATGACGCAAACAGCATCTATGAAAAAGTATATTTCAGATACTGTCTTTCCATGGAAATGCTGGGTACACTCTCTTATATAGGATGCTATTCTATTTCAGCTTGAGAAGGATGGGTATTGCCTTAGTTTTTTCAGGTAAACTATTTCAAGATCAAGTAGACTGTACACTCAAGACAGAAGTGATGAGGACCGTCTTGCTGGTCTGACACCTAATATTCCTGGTTATTCTTGGTATCAGAACAGTTGATGAGAAGGTATAGTTCCAAAACCCATCCACAACGACCTACAGTGCATCCATGGTGTAGGCCTCTGGGTCTGGTACTGGAGAGATACATGTGAGCATTTTGTGGAGCCACCTTGATGGAATGAGATCAATGATTGGACAATCCCCAAGTAAGTAGATCTGATGGAAGAGTGATGGATGAAAGGGTAATTCGGTATAAAGTCTTTGGCCACTTCTTAGCAAGTTAGCCAGGACACTGAGACTTCTGGGAACATGTCTGATCTGGACTATAAACTTGTCTTGGGAGCACAATTACATGAAGACCCAGACAAAGACATAGATGTCAGGTGACTTGGTCCACACTTGTTTGCTGGGGTAAGTCACCACCAAAAAGTTGTTAGACATTATTAGGATTACCCTCCCACAAAAATGATCCTTCCTGGCATGAAAGGGATTGATTATGACCTTCTAGAAAATTGATATGCAGGGCACTCTATTCTGGCCTCCAGGTGCCACTCACTGTGGTGAAGTGGAGCAACAGGTGGGCTCCCCAAATTATCAACTGGTGTCCATACTGACCATAATGTCTGGTTGGTGCTTCTCCTAAGAATTCCTGCTGTAAGCCATTTCCTATTTTGCCTCTAATGAAGGAACTATTTTATCTTGGTCATTACTGTCACTGATGCAGAACTGTTTTATCCCAGTCAAGATTGTAAACCTGATGATTCAAGTAAAAGGTGTATGGATATTCAGCTGAGGTGGAGTGGGTTTGCCACTACAATGAGCAAACAAGGAATTACAAGAACTCCCTTCCAGAAATCCACTCCATGTTGGAAATGAACTCTGGGAGCTTGATAATGCATACAAGAAGGATGTCAACAAGATGGAGATTGAGTAAAATATTCCATGCCATGAAGGATGAAGCACTTGTAGTGTGTGAGACCTGACTTCTCACAGTTCACAAGAAATCCCTGCTGGGAGAAATGTGAGAAAAGGCAATTGATGTCCAAAAGAAAGTCATCCTGATACAATGTCCTAAAGAAATTATCCTGACACAATGAATGTTGATGAGAAGACTGACCTAAAGGCAATGCAGTTGATGGTCTTCATAGATTCCTATGGGCTGAGAATGAGGCTAAATGAGAGAGCACAAAAGTGGCCAATATGTATATTTATTACATACTCATTTAATCTTACATGGCTGATCTCACATTTGATAAAGATGTTTCAGCTGTTTCTGTATTACACACCTAAAATTACTGTATTGTACACCTGACCTGGAACTAGTTTTACCACTTGATAAATTCAAAAATAGTCAAGTGTTAAAATATAGGCAATCATTTATTGCAATACATTTTAAACTATTGTGTGTTATTTCAAACATGTTGACACATATACAGTTTTTAATTTTTTTAAAAGTCTGTCATGGGAAGGGGGAGGTTGTATAATGTATCTGGTGAAAATGGTCCAATTTGCCAGCAAGGCCTAATGGAGGAGTACCATAAGATGGAGTTTATGGACATTTCACAGTACCTTCTGCCATGAAGTTTTAGTCAAGGTTGGCAATACTTTCGACACAACTGTCAGATGAAGCTGTGTGCAAAGCAACATAACACATGACAGAGTGGAGAAGGCCAAGTACTTCACCGCTGAAATCTTGTATTGAAAGTATTGAAAAAATCCAGACACAGTAAAAAGGACTCCTTGAATGATGTCCATAATCAAGGCATGGTAAGAAATGTCCCCTTTTTCAGAGAAAATGGAAATCATCAATATTACCAGTTTAATTAGACAATTACACAGGTGTCTACCTTGTCACTTGATGAAACCTGATGGTTCACACTATGAACTAGATACTCTTCACAGTCACCAGAGAGCTATATTCAAATATTTACGGCACAATAGCTTTTTCTACACCATTCATCTTCAACAGAGTTTGTGACTTTTCAAATAGAAAATAAAAAGAACTGAACAATATTGTTTAAAATTTTCTTATTAAAAAAATGTCTGATTATTACAAATCTGCACTAACTTGCATGTTAGAAAGAGACTGAATCTTCATCTTGTTTTTTAAAAAATTAAAACTGCATCAATTATCACAATAATAATTTCTTCTAATGAAAACAAAATGAAAAATAAACTTTTAAAGTACTGTAAATTGATGAGTTTTCTGTATAACTGAATGTGTTTAATTACTGTCAGTCAATTAAATTTGCCCTGAAATTTTTGGGAAGTGGAGTGTATTCAGTAAGTAGGGTGTAAGAAATAGCTTCATGTGCTGGTTCAAAACCTAAAGGTTCCATGGAAAAATACGAAAAATCCACTTGCCTGTGATTGCACTTTAAATCCATTCATTTATCCCAGACAAAACATTTTGAAAATCCAAAGCTAAAGAGTAAGTGCACAATATATATTGGAGTCTTTCCAAATTTGGTAGGGTATGGGTATGTCAGATGTGGGATTTTCAGTTGTTTGGTTTTACATTATCTTTCATAAACCTCCATATCCTTGAATTCAATTTTTTAAAAGAATACATTTCATAAAATTGAAAATAACGTGTTAATATGATGGGATATCTAATAAAGTCAAAGCCACACAAGTGCTTTGTCCCAAGTTGTGGAATGAACTTTTGATATGGCATAAAAATATAAGTCTCTTCCTGATGGTCTTGACATATTTGTACACTGGATGAAACTTGTTATTTCTGCTGACTCAGATAAAAAACATAAGTAGTTTTGTCTATATAACAGACTGGATTTTTTTGTTGACTTTGTCATTGTCAGAAGCTGACTACTTAGTATGCTCATTGCCACTAAGGATGCAAAATTAAGCATTGGCTACTGTGTTCCACAGAAGTTTGGATGTTGCATAAAAGACATGGTGATCGACCCTATAAAACTGGAGGGTGGTCATTCGTATTATAGAAATATTTTTATACTGACACAGAACCTCTGCATGGCACGTGTCTTAGTGGAAGCAGTACCAGTCGGAGGAGAAGGACTCTGGGAACTGACTTTCCAAAATAGCCTTGATATTTCCTTGAACCTGAATTTTGTCCAACAAAGATCTCCAATATTTGCCAACTGTGACAGTATATGGAAGGAGCAGTGTTCATCATCATGATCAGTTTACTGAGGCCTTAACCTTATAGGCCTGGCTTGCAGATGATGGTGGTGGGCATTCAGACTGCAACAAAATGCAATAAATTTCCCAACCAGCACAATAAACTGAACTCCATTAAACTCCAGTTGATTGTGGTTTTCCTCACACTCATTGGGTGGGTTATCCCTCTCTATTGGATACACCATCAATATCAGACCAACTGAATGGAGAGGCAGATGGGCAACTGATATGGGTTTTATCACTGGGACAGATGGGTGGTGAAACAGATGGACCTGTTGTACAAGTTGGCATCAAGCTGCATACATACTGACTTACGGGCACTCTGGTCATTTTGGGACATGTGGGGGAACTTGTGCTCACTGGGCTGCAAAATGTTGAAGAAAAATCTCCAATTATCCAGTCATTATTGGAGAGACATGATGAAAGGCAGGATACAAATTCCCTCAAAGCGAACACGGTTTTAAACAAATGGCTAAAATGCTTAGATGGGATGAAGTCAGATTTGTTCCTATTGTCAAGGATGCAAAGGCAAGGCTGTAGCAGAACAAGTAATTCCATGTCTCAGTACCAAAATTACTGACTGTTGCTTCTGCAAATTACTGACCAGGCGTCTTGAATATCACAAATGTTGAAGCAGTTAAAAAGCTTGACACAACTCTTTTTACAATTCTTGTTATGGAACTGATATTCAAACTCAGTGGGAGTACTTGGGACTGGTAGATGTGTCCCTGTGCATGAACCTTATAAACTTTGGAATGAACTTTTGGTATGAAGAGTGTTTATTCACTACCAAATAAACTGACATTTTTTTAGTACCTAAATTCAATGATTATTTTTAAGGAATAATTACTGCTTAACTGGTCTTTAAATTTTGGATCTGTACCAACCACAAAAAAAGTGAACTCACAGATTTGCTGATGGAGAAAGAAGCTGCGACAAGCTTGATCCTTGTCTTCTCTGTACTTAATCATCAATGACACATGGAAACTGGTTTCTCACAGAGAGAAAGGTAATGGAATGATGTGTTCCCCATTTTGCATGTCTCGGGTTTCTCTTATTTCTCCTGGGAAACAAGGGCAAGGCTCTCAGTTGCAGCGCCCATGAGGTTTGCCAATCTGGTGACCTGTTGTGATCTAAAAATGATATTTGATAGTTCTCCTTGATAGAAGACATGGAGATAAATGCATCTCTTTCTGCCAGTTGAAGATTAACAGAAGCAACAATGGCATTACGTAAGTGAGTGTTGAGCATTCAAGCCAACCAAGAGACTGAATCCCAGTGTTGAGCATTCAAGCCAACCAAGAGACTGAATCCCAGTGTTGAGCATTCAAGCCAACCAAGTGACTGAATCCCAGTGTTGAGCATTCAAGCCAACCAAGAGACTGAATCCCAGTGTTCAGCATTCAAGCTAACCAAAAGACTGAATCCCATTGTTCAGCATTCAAGCCAACCAAAAGACTGAATTCCAGTGTTCAGCATTCAAGCCAACCAAAAGACTGAATCCCAGTGTTGAGCATTCAAGCCAAGAGACTGAATCCCAGTGTTCAGCATTCAAGCCAACCAAGAGACTGAATCCCAGTGTTGAGTATTCAATCCAACCAAGAGACTGAATCCCAGTGTTGAGCATTCAAGCCAACCAAGAGACTGAATCCCAGTGTTGAGCATTTCAAGCCAACCAAGAGACTGAATCCCAAGTATTCAGTGTGTCAGCAGGGATTTTGATGAACGAGATTATGCCATGTTCAGATTGTTGGAAACAAAGTAGCAATGAAAACAAAGTCAAAATGGGTCCTAGTGCTGTGACGTTTTAAAATATGTTGCAAACTGAGAAAGGACTTCTGGTCACCTGGCATTGTGGAAGGTTTGTCAGTCCCAGGAAACAATGTCTCAATTGACAGCTGAGATTACAGGGTGAAAGGTTGGTGGGTATAACTCATAGCATGCCAAGTTAAAACTGCTGGCCACTGCCAGTGCAGAAGAAAAGGACTTTTGACACTTGTGTCTTGAAGCGAATTACAAAGCAATGAAACTTGGCTAGATTGTGGTTCATCAATAGATGGAGTCTCTTGATTAAGAGATCAATGGCTGTGTGAACTGGTAAGATGTACATGGCTTAGAAGGCAGCAGTGGACAGAGTTCTGTAGGCAAAAGCCAGAAAAACTTAGATTGAGTCATGGAAGGCTGAGTCTTCGCTGAACATCATTGAATCAATAAGGGAAAACAATGTTTGTGAGCATAAATCATTGCAATTGGTAGAGTGGGTGATAGGAGTCTCTGGTGAGGGGTGAAATCATTACAAATGGAATAGTGGGATGACAGGTATCTCCTGTGTGGGGTGAAATCACTGCAAATGGAAGAGTAGAATAATTAATGTCTCTGGCGAGGGGTGAAATCATTGCAAAAGGTAAGTGGGATGATAGGTGTCCCCTGTGGGGGGTGCAACAGCCTAACTGGTGAAACAGTTCTATGGGTCAGTGAACAAAGTCTGGAAGACTTTTCATAATGGGACACAATTATCTCCAGGCATTCACTATGGGTATCACCTTTGTTCTGGGCTGGTACCAGGCATTAGGAAATGGAGTGCTGCTATAAAGGTACTGCTTCATGATGGAGCTGGAACTGGTGATGGAACTATCCAGTGCCAATCCACTATACTTCCAAGGGTCCAGTAATGGTTAGCATGAGGTAGTTCACTGATTCTGGTCCTGGATATGCTTAATTTGTTTGGCATCTGATAGTTATGGCCGGGGGGACAGGGCTTAGGTGCTGTGTCTTGAAGTTGAGAATGGGTATACCTGGGAAAAACAAACATCATGCCTAATTCTAGATGTACTTAATATAACTGGCATCCAGGTCTGAGTCTGTGCTGGAACTGTCATGGCTGGGTGGTGACCACTAACTGTGTCTTGAAGATGGGAATGGGGTATGCTCAGAAAATTTATCACTACACTCAGTCCCAGAAGTTTAAAACATAGGTCAAGACTTGGCTGGTGCTGGTGTAATCTGCAGCCATGTGGATTCTAGTGGCCATGTTCTAGTACAGGCTATTCCAGAAATGATCACTGTACCAAGTTAGTCTGTGTTGACTGCATACTGCTGGTAAATCCCAAACAGTCCTAAAAGTTCTATCACAAGTCCTAAAGTGAAGAGTATTCTGAATTAATTCCAGTGGTGTTCCAAATGAATTAATATTTTGAATGTGCTGCTGTGCCAAAAGCCTGGAATAGAGCTGATGTGCTAACAGTCTTGATGTATCACATTCATATAATCCAAAATGTCCTTGAATGAATTCATAATAATTCTGAAATATTTAGTCCTAAATCAATGTGCACTTTGTAATTCCAATGAATGATTTTAAAAAATTAAATCCTCTCAAATGAACACAACTAAAACTGATTCCACTAATAATGATGTTAAGACATGGAATAAGTAATTCTGAAGTGTGTGTGAGTGTGTGTATTTGTGTGTGTCTGTGTGTGTGATTGGGTTTTTAACATAGCTTTAACAATTTTTTCGTCATATTGCTACAATGTCTGCAGTGTGGCACTTTATAGTGATGTCTAGCACTGGAGCATCATGCCACAGACATGTAGCATGATGTCCCACCCAGTCACATTATCCTGACACCAGGCCGACCAGTCCCTAACACTAACCTCTTAATGCTGAGTGCCTAGCGAGTCAGCTGCTAGTACCATTTTATAAGTCTTTGGTATGACTTGGCCATGGTTCAAACCCATGACCTCCTGCATACAAGGTGGATACTCTAACCACTAGGTCACTGGAGTGGTCCCTAACTTTATATACATCTCCACCTGACCTATGTCACAATAATCATTTTCTGAAAATACTTTGTCCTCTTAAAGGAAATTTTCCCACAAATTCATAAACAAGGTCAGGTCGGTTTACTTCAATTTTTGCAAGCTACCTGGGAAAAGGCAAGAAGACCATGTCTTGCAGAGGGGAACACCAAAATCCTGAATTCAAACTCAAGTAAACATGTTTACTACCAAATAATAATAATCTTAATAATATAATCTAAAATCAGTCAAGAACTGGCTACGTAATATTTTGTTCATTAAAAAAAGACATTAGTCAAGTAAGCACAACTCCTACCCTCAATTACGGAAAAAGGTCAATTACATATTACAAATTAAATATACATAACTGACACAGAAAAGCTCCATCAAGAGCAATAAACATTCATGTAATGTGACAAGCCCTCTCTTAAGCAAAGAATTCTAAATGAGCTGAAAGCAGCTAAGAAAAGATCAGCACAAGCATAATAACTGTTTAGGTGGCAGTCAACAGTTTTTTATTTTGTATAGGGTTAGATTTTTAAAGAAAAAGAATTTTCCAGCTTTTCCTCTCTGGTTATACTAGCTATTTAAAAAAGACCCTGTATATCTTAGGTATTGTTCAAAGAACTTTTAATTCCCATTATTTTTGGGGTACAGTTGATGGGTGTAGTTGGGTTATAGAGTATACAGCTTGGTCTTACTTTAGATTGCACCTATAAAAAAAATAGCTCCACTTGATCATTTTCACTTCCTGGACATTTAAACTTTTAATATATTTTGTAATTCATTTATTGCACTTTCAGAAGCTGGTATTGTCTCCTCTGGAAAAATTTGTTTTCCCTGTTTTAGTAACTGCTAAAGACAGTGTACTTTAGACTAATTCAAACTGATTTGTTGAGCACATGAGAGCAGTCATTTTGGTTACCTGTGTGCTTAGATCATGTACAATTTCCTGAAGCACAATAGCCAAAGAAGTTTCAGCCGCAGTGCATGAAAGTAACATAGAACTATGCCAACATTCTCTTCATTATGCATTTTGCAAATGCAAACAACTTCACCTTAACCTGTCACTCTCACACTAAGAAGTATATAATCAGTCAAGTGCCCATTTAGTGGGGCATCAAATGTGATCCGTCATGTTAAACTTTGTGCCAAGACCATGGACAAAACAAAGATACCAATAGGTGATGAAGCAGTGAGTGAGAGAACTTGCAGACTTACCTATATCTAATGAATGAAGATGTGCTAGGCCACATATAGCCTGTTGTAGTAATGAAATGGGGTCTAGGTCGCTTGCATATTCACATCGACCTTCCACAAAATCCTGTATGGTAGCTACACACAGCTCCAAGGCAATGTAACGAAACTGACTGTCAGCTTCCTGAAACACAAGTTGTAAGTGAACAATGAATTTTTGTCCAATCAATATTGAGGCATTAAACATATTTAACATCTACTTCTCACCACACCAGTCTTCAGACAATATGCACAGGCAGTTATTGTTACCCTTCCCTGGGAAAACTGTTGCCCAATAAACCATCTTCCCCTGGGAAAACATATCAATATTTTTTTACTGGAAACTAAAGCCCAACTACAGGGCACTGTAAATATGCACTTATAAGTCCAACCATAAAGTGCACAGACCCAGCATAATTAGGTCTATGCAGTCTGTTAGACGTAATCAGTAGATGAAACACATACCCTAATCTGCGGGTACATTATATGATAGTAGATCATGGTCTCTGTTGCTTGCAGTTGGACTTGAATTATAAGAAAGTATATACAGTAAGCAAATCCTGAATCGTGTATAATAAATACGCTGAAATCTCTCAAGACCAAAACCTTAGTAAAACAAAATCCTCTTGAAACAGATTAAAATTTTTAAATTTTACCTCATTAAACCTAATTGCTCTGCTCTAAAAACTGCTAATATTTTCAGTGTCAAGTTTGCATTAGAATGAAACCCATAAAGCCAAATTGAATAAGATTATAAAGCCAGTTAATGGTCTTTTTACGGAACAAAGCCATGTACCGTAAAAATCAATTTATAAACATTCATACAGAATGATGAAATGCTAATTATGTCTAATGTAAAACTTGATTTTGTCGATTGTATATCAAAACCAATTTTTAGATGGTAAAATGTTTCTTCATTAATACTTTTCTAACTGATCATAATATGTTAGAAGCATGTTCACTACCTTGCAAATCCAGTGAAACCAAGTTAAAAGATATGCTAGAAGTGTCTTTGGCTTGCTTATTAACAATGGTGCTAAATTGTTGACTGCTGGCCTAAAATGAAGACAGACAAGGACAGTCATTACTGAAGCAGAGGTGAATGGATTTAACTGTGGGGATGACTTTGAAGGGTGTACCAATATTTTGATCCTGGTAAGTATCGACAAAGAATCATATTTTACCTAAGAGCTGTTCCATTAAAACATACATGGCACCCAGGGAAGGCACTTTTAAAGTGGGGTACTCACCAATAGATGCAATTTAGAATTTCTCGTCATTTTAATATGAAATTGAACTACTCTGGCATATATTTTTAAGAAAACTGCCTTCCCTGGGTACCATGTATGTTTAAATGGAACTGCCCTAAGTACAAATATTTTTTCTTAAAATATGTTATATGATCATAATAGGAGAAAAATTAAGAACAGAGAGTAACATCCCCTCACCCTAGAGTCAGCCCAAATTCCAGTCTCCTAACAGTTTTAAATGAATAAACTCAAGGCCATGGCTTGCTCTTGTTATATACGGCAATGGGAGTCATTTGTCAGAGAAAATCTTTGCTTCCATAAATCCATCCAAGTTAAATGATCTGCATTCTTATGAAACTGCTGAAAGACCTTGGTTGGTTGCTTGTTCAGGGCATTTCATTTTAGTGGAATTAGCAGGTAAAAGTTTTAAGGTAAAGGATGAAGGGGCAGAAAAGTGTATCCAATTGCTCTGGTGAATTTTGGCAGGTAAATAACCCGGCTACTGGCAATTAGGGAATGAGTTCTTGTTGCACTGCTGCTATTGGACCCACTCGGTGGAACCAAGTTCCTTGCCATGCCTCTGAGGTAAATCTCAAAATGGTTGATTTTGACATGGAACACAATGACTTGGGATACAGAGATAAGGGAACAGTCTTTCCTGAATACCAAGCTTGTGGCAACCACCCTACTCCTGCCAAAACCTGTCTGAAAGCTTATTTGGCATTTAGTTCTGTATATACTGAATGTTCTCTCAACAATCAACAGTCTTCATTTACATCAGACAGCAAAATAAGGAATCAAGTTCTCAGTCATTTATCATCTGATTTGTGTTTTCACAGATGGTGTCAGCAGTAAAAATATGCCTCCAGAGGTCTGGAAACTTGTTTTCCCATTTTGCCTTCTATGTAAATGAAGCCTTCCAAAACAGCTGCTCATGAAAGTCACAACCCACTCACTTTAGAATGAAGGGCAGAGGGTGTTGACCCCTAACTTGTCAGGTTGGTATCTAAGCAGATCATAATTTCAACTGCTGCTCCCACTAAGGGATGTCTGCCCTAAGTAAATTACGGTCATCTCATTGTTGATATAAGACCTTATGCCATCCAAAACTAGATTATCACCTTAGTGGGCAAAGAATGAATGCTACTAGGAGAAGGATCATCTGCAGGGGTTTCATGAGCAAATGACCCACATTGGGGGATATGCAGTCACACTTAAGAGAACCATGACCTGTGGAGGTTACCTAACTGTAGAATGATTCTCTGACAGAATATTAGACCACCATAACAATTTAAAGATACAATCAGTGTGAATCTGTTGAGTGTTGCCCTTATTAAAAGGTCTCCCTTAGCATAAACCTTGTGAATTCCAGGTAGACACATGAAAGGGTAGAAGATATGTGTTTTGCTTATGACTGACTGTAAGAATACTCTCCAGGCCAGCAATGAGGACCAATCTCAGCGTTTCTATCTTCAGTGTAGTGCCCAAATGAAAGGATGAGCAAGTTTAAATCAAGGAATCTTGCTGTGGAGCATTTGCAATGTATGGGTCTGTTGAGATGTCTATAGAGAATGTAGCCTTTGATAGTGAGGGTTGGGGCAGTGAACATGGTCTGGAAGCCCTCTGAAATGTTTTGTAATGTGCATGGGATGGTTGTGGCCAGCATAACTCCCACTCCATGGAAAAGTGTTGAATTCTTCCTCCCACCAGGATGCCAGCAATGGACAGCACAAGTATGTCCTCATTTCTGTTCAGGGGAGAGAAGCTGGGACATGACTGGTCATTGTTATCCCCATATTAATCATCAGAGATTCATCAAAAATGGCTTTTTGATGAGAGAAACACAAAATGGTTTTCTTAATTTTTGTTTTCCATTTGATGTATCTTAGGAGATCCTTATTGCTTTTCTGATCTCTGCTGGGAAATGAGAGCATAAATCCAGTTTTAGCTTCATTGGTGGCCTTTTGCAATATAAAATACAACAGATGGGTGATACTTCCCCACAGTAAGAAAACTTAAATACTTTGCTTCTACACTAGAAAGGAATGTAATGAATCAGAATTTGTGAAGCCCCCATAAGAAGCATGCACACTGGTAAAATCTGAGCAATAACTGTCGACTATAAGGTATCTGGCAGAAAGCCATATATCCAAAGAGAGACTGCACTTGTTTGACTTCCTTTATAGGTACATAATAACAATTTAGCACCAATGTTGATACTTAAGCCAAACAACTGTAATGTCTTTATTTAGCTTGAGAGGGCTGGATTTGCTAGGTGGTGGATCTCCTGCTAATGCTTTATGATCAGGTTATGTATCTAAGAAACATATATTTACCTGCACATATGTGAATACAAGCTTACATCTCATTTACCTGCACATGTGTGAATACAAGCTTACATCTCTCATATTTACCTGCACATGTGTGAATGCACTCTTACATCTCATATTTACCTGCACAAGTGTGAATACAATCTTACATCTCATATTTACCTGCACATGTGTGAATACAAGCTTACATCTCATATTTACCTGCACAAGTGTGAATACAGTCTTATATCTCATATTTACTTGTACCAGTGTGAATACAATCTTCTATCTCATATTTACCTGCACGTGTGAATACATGCTTACACCTCATATTTACCTGCACGTGTCAATACAAGCTTACAACTCATATTTACCTGCACAATTGTGAATACAAGCTTATATCTCTTATTTACCTGCACATGTGCAAATACAAGCTTACATCTCATATTTACCTGCGCATTTCTGAAAACAATCTTGCATCTCATATTTACCTTTACGTGTAAATACAAGCTTATATCTCATATTTACCTGCCAATGTCTAAACAAGCTTACATCTCATATTTACCTGCATATGTCTCAAAATAAGCTAACATCTCATTCACTGGTGGAAACAGAGATATCAGATAACTGAAAACCTCTAAAACCTGAAAACCTATTTTGGTCCTGAAGACTTCCAAAACAACCACATTTGCCAGGCATGTTTGGAAAAGGACCTCAAATTACATGCTGCTCACTCAACATGTCAGACATGTGACATATGGTTCCCATAATTATCCCCTGCAATTGTTCAGTCACTGTTTTTCCATACTGTTCAAACACTCTGTATGTTACCAATAAAAATTTCTGGGCAAATCCAGTCACAGTGCTAAAGACACACCTGTGATGATGCTGAGCTGACATCAAGTCTGGTCATCAGGGCCACAGTTACCAGACCCACCAGATTAAATGTTTTTCTCTGCAAAGCTAGATCATGAAGATTAAACTTGAGAAGGTAGGCTGTATATGCCAACTAACAGCTTCTGGAAAAAGTCAGCCAACTTAGACACACAATTGGACTATGCTGCTGACCACTCACTAAGTCCCTGAATGTGTGAAAGGTCTGGCCTCTTACTTAATACTATGTTGCTCAGGACACTAAGCATGATGGGAATGTGTTGGATCTGGAAGGTTATCTTTAACTGGGAGCACCAGCATAGAAACTTCCAAATTAGAATGCATAGGTTACGTGACTTCATTCCTGCTTCTGTTGGCAAATCTATATCATCACCATGGAGTTGTCCAACATGATAAGGACTGCTTTCCCAAAGAGTTGATTCTTCCAGAAATGAAAAGCATTGACTATGGCTGTCATTTATAGAACACTGATGCGAAGATGTAAATCCTTCAGACCCCATTTACTGCAGTGAAGCATGCCGACAGGTAGACTTCACAACCATATGAAATGGCATCTATACATATTGTAACTTCTGGTTGGGACTTTTCCAAAGGGATTCCTACCATTTGTCAACATTGTTGCACCAGTGATATAGGAATACTACTACTTTGTTCATAATCATAACTCCTTGATTTAAGGGCCAGAAGGGTCATCTGCAATGGGCACATGAAAGGCAGCCAAGAAGGGTCATCTGCAATGGGCACATGAAAGGCAGCCATAAGGGTCATCTGCAATGGGCACATGAAAGGCAGCCATAAGGGTCATCTGCAATGGGCACATGAAAGGCAGCCATAAGGGTCATCTGCAATGGGCACATGAAAGGCAGCAAAGAAGGGTCATCTGCAATGGGCACATGAAAGGCAGCAAAGAAGGGTCATCTGCAATGGGCACATGAAAGGCAGCCAGAAGGGTCATCTGCAATGGGCACATGAAAGGCAGCCAAGAAGGGTCATCGGCAATGGACACATGAAAGACAGCAAAGAAGGGTCATCTGCAATGGGCACATGAAAGGCAGCCAGGAAGGGTCATCTGCAATGGATACATGAAAGGCAGCCAAGAAGGGTCATCTGCAATGGACACATGAAAGGCAGCCAATCAAATCCATATAAGTATTGAGCAAACCGATGAATTCTGCAAAACCTCTCTCACTGCAATCCACTCCTCCTTGCATCACATATGTGGAAGAGATGGACAAAATTGATACTGGACAGAAATTCCATTCTAGGTGGACAAAATGCTGGGACTGGTGGAGAAAAAACTATTCCCCGTTTACTGAAATGCCAGATAACCTAAATGGGACAAAATGTTGCTCCTACCCTAAAAATGAACTTACTTTATTTTGTGAGGATGTCATCTAGATATGCTGCAGTCACTGAGAACAAAGTCTACTAGAACAGAGAGACCATACAGTTGATGCCTTTTGTGAATGCCCATGGACTAATATTGAGACTGAATGGAAGTGTACAATATTGGTTTATTTTTCATTTATAAGCAAACCAAAGGAACTTGTGTGAAGGTGGGTGAATCAGGGCATGAAAATATGCATCAGTAAGGTTGACTCCTTTCACGGAAAGTCTGGCTAACCATGCCATTTCCATTTTGAGCTTCTGCACTGCAACAGAGAGCAAAGAATGATGTGGATTGAGTGTTGATAAGTAAAGATGGGTGTCTCATCTCACTAAATCTAAGTTAGTTTAAGTCATTAGGGTGTGAGTCATAGAATAGTTGCTGACTTTGGCAAACCTTGCCACTATCTCCAAAACATCATTACTGTCTGACTTTTTTGCAAGTCAAAAATTGGCTAGCATGTTGACACAATGTTATGCACAAACTTAGAGGTGCATTATAAAAGAAAACATTCTTACCTACCTTGTAAAACAGCAGGAACTTTATATTCACTTCTGCAATAATTTTATCAAATGCTGAAGTTCAATGGTAGACGTATCCAATATGTTTGATATCAGCATGACAAAAACTTCACCGGTAACTGGTTTTCAGAAGAGAATGCAATAGAATTGCCAGCAACATGGATCTTATCTGACAGACAATCTGATATTTCTTTTATCTATATTGATTGTGGCAGTAGACAAAAGAAGGGATGTTCATCCTGGTCTTAAAAGTCTACTAAAGCCTTCACCTCATAGGACTGCTAACAATTGGCATTTGGATACATTCAGAAGTTAGCAACACTTATTTCCTCAGCAGCCACTTCAAAGCTGATCTCTGTACATTCTATTGTGGGGTCTGAGTCTACTGCCAGGTTATCCCTGCGCTCAGTGTTGGGTTGTCCTCTTATGGCACCACCTTCATGTCCATGCAGATCATTCTAGAGGAATTGATGAGGCACCACGATCATGTGTAAGTGTGTCACAGTATCTCTTCAACTGATAACATGTGAATAAATGACTCTCCATTTGAATCAAAGGCTGGGCAAGTGTCAAAGGCTTGTCTTGTCAGTATGGATGGCAGGGAAGGGTGATGAACAGCTGGATGGATGGTAGGCTCAGTTGCCGGCTTGACATGCACGACGGTCAATTTTGAAACCATTCACGCAGCAAAACTCAGAGATATGTGAAACTAATCTCCATATGGATCTACATACCATCAAGCTGTGTTACTATATTTGGCACAGTTCACCAATGTGATGGATCACTAGACAACTGGTATGGCCCAATTAGCAGCTGGACTAGCTGGTCAGCAGCCAGGGCAATGGCATATGGCATAAAAGGATGGTCATATGGATCATCAAGATCTGACATATACCCCATGCTTGTTTTGCCAGTATATATTGCCCAAAGCTGTGCTGTCTGATCAGCTTGGCTACTAGCTGGATGGATGGCCCAGTTATTGGTTGGTCAGTTGGTCAGTCTGGGCCTATTTGGCCGGAACAGACAGCACACCATTCTGGATCGCTGTATATCTCTGCATACTATGGTGCTGCCAGCTATCAGGCAGCATGGCTCACTAAAATGACATATTTAGGGTCACTCATGAACCTTTATGACTGGTGAGACAGCCGAGCTGGCTGGTTGGCTTGATGGTTGATAGCATGAATGGTGGTGTACAGCCTGGACAGATTGCAAAATGGATCATCAAAGTCTGAAATATACCCCATGTGCCTGAATAAGGGGTGGCACACTCCTCATTAACAACAAACCATCCATGGATGTCTGCAGCAGACTTACGGACAAAAACTGTCCTAAGGTCTGCAACAGTATTACTACTTCCTGTACCTGTCATCCAAGACTTCAAATGTCTCTCCTTGCTCTTGATGCTTTTCCAAAACACAGTAAACCAGATGTATTCTAACCATAATGCAAACACAGCAGGCTGAGGATGATGAACACTTCGTGCAAGCAAATGTCTCACATTTGTCTTCCTTAACTTTAAATTTCTTGCACTAACTGTATTTTCTATTTAAGCAAAATGACAAGAATGACCACAATTTCTAAATATAATAACCATAAAGAGTTCACAAAACAGTGCTCATTACTTAAATTGGGTAAAAAAGATATATGCAGTTTGCATGAATTAACAACAAACAACATGCATCAACAGAGTCAAAATAAATCTCCACAACTGCAAAATAATTAACATAAATATTGATCGGTAAAAAAAATGATTGCAACATCAACATATACATTAATACACACTAATATTCCAACTTTCTTTCTGGATGGGTTGAAATCAGAAACATATTAAGGATTCTGGGAGGCCTTACAGTACTATGTTCTGGATGGGTTGAAATCACAAACATATTAAGGATTTTGGGAGGCCTTGCAGTACTATGTTCTGGATGGGATGAAATCACAAACATATTAAGGATTCTGGGAGGCCTTGCAGTACTATGTTCTGGATGGGATGAAATCACAAACATATTAAGGATTTTGGGAGGCCTCACAGTACTATGTTCTGGATGGGATGAAATCACAAACATATTAAGGATTTTGGGAGGCCTCACAGTACTATGTTCTGGATGGGCTGAAATCACAAACATATTAAGGATTCTGGGAGGCCTCACAGTACTATGTTCTGGATGGGCTGAAATCACAAACATATTAAGGATTTTGGGAGGCCTTGCAGTACTATGTTCTGGATGGGCTGAAATCACAAACATATTAAGGATTTTGGGAGGCCTCACAGTACTATGTTCTGGATGGGCTGAAATCACAAACATACTGAGGATTTTGGGTGGCCTTGCATTACTATGTTGACAGTGACATTACCAAGCTAATGCTTTAAACTGGTTAACATCTGGTTGATGGGTAGCAACCTAGAGGTGTTAAGGAGAAGTAGTGGACAAGAGTTTCTTCCCTCTGATTATATATAGTACAGAGATGGAAAAGATGCCTTTTATCATCTTTTTGGGAGGGCTGGACTCTTGAGGTAGTAGAGTTTAGTTTTCTAACATTGATGTCAGTGGGATTGTATTCACAGGTGAAATATTAGAGTGACATACAATACTGTTGTTCAATGAAATTTACTGGAATGGTGGTCACAGGTGATATATTAGAGTGACAAACAATACTGTTGTTCAATGAAATTTATTGGAATGGTGGTCACAGGTGATATATTTGAGTGACATACAATACTGTTGTTCAATGAAAATTATTGGAATGGTGGTCACAGGTGATATATTTGAGTGACATACAATACTGTTGTTCAATGAAAATTATTGAAATGGTGGTCACAGGTGATATATTAGAGTGACAAACAATACTGTTGTTCAATGAAATTTATTGGAATGGTTGTCACAGGTGATATATTAGAGTGACAAACAATACTGTTGTTCAATGAAATTCATTGGAATGGTGGTCACAGGTGAAATATTAGAGTGACATACAATACTGTTGTTCAATGAAATTTATTGGAATGGTGGTCACAGGTGAAATATTAGAGTGACAAACAATACTGTTGTTCAATGAAATTTATTGGAATGGTGGTCACAGGTGATATATTAGAGTGACAAACAATACTGTTGTTCAATGAAATTTATTGGAATGGTGGTCACAGGTGATATATTAGAGTGACATACAATACTGTTGTTCAATGAAATTTATTGGAATGGTGGTCACAGGTCAAATATTAGAGTGACATACAATACTGTTGTTGAATGAAATTTATTGGAATGGTGGTCTAAAAGAAGACATAAATCAAAAGTCAAAAAAAAAAATATGTAAGGATCATACTAAAATTTAAATATGTAAGGATCGTATTAAAGTTTAAGAAAAAGCTTGTCTGGAATGGAAAACTATGGTAATATCAAACAACTCATCAGGGAAAAACACCTACCGCTTGGAAAATTGTGAAACCCCCAATGTTTACTATTGCCAGCTGTAATTACATAATATAAAATACACAGCCTTCTGTTGGAAGTTATACTGAACGCATGTGTGAATTTTGTTTCAATGCATGTCCTTTTATTTATGAAGTATTTATAAATCGCAACCTAAAACAGGACCATTAGCTAACCAGATGCTCTATAAAACAAGGAAGAAAAAAATATGGATCAGAAAACTATTTCAGTTTCAAAAGAATTTTGGTTTACTAAGGTTCTGGTCTCGAGAGGTCTGTAAACTACATCATATGTATCAGTTCCATATATTGTAAACCGCATTATATGTATCAGTTCCATATACAGTAGTCCCCCTCTTGAACGGCCCCCCTGACCAGTGGCCACCTGCTCCTTACGGCCATAATCCGACGGCACTGACAAATTTGTGTTCAAAAGTACCCCTCACGAAAGGCCACCCCGCTAACACGACCAGCAGCCAGCATATTAGTGCAAAAATATAAAATTTACCCCTCACAAGCAGCCACATTTTATTTTGCAATATGTATCCAGAACCAATTTTACTCATAACATGTGTTAAGTAATCCGATTTCTGTTTCCCGATGTCAGGTTTTCGTTCCTGAAAGAAGTGTTGACTAAAGTACATGTACCACTAAGGTTAATATTATATCATTTACGCCTCACGTGAAGCCACATTTATTCCATAAAGCCAAGAAAGACTCAAATTTTAATCCATACAAAAAGGTAAGTACACGTAATCCGATTAGCCTTACTGTGTTATCATGAGATGTCCGGTTTAGTCACTCTGATAATTGTTAAGATTACAATTAATGAACAGTAGTAACAGCTGAGAAGTGGTGGTATTGATGTACAATACACAAGTCAGTGGGAAAATGGTTTGATAGCCTTTATGGCTTCCCTTAGTAAAATGTTGAGCTTGTTCATTTTCATAATTAGTGGCTATTACTACTGACAATAATTGTCAAGATTACAAATCCTAACGGCCGCAAGGTGCTATTGTTCAGATCAAATCTGCGTACATATCGAAGCCGTTTTGGCTTCTCTCCCTTAGTGTAAGGAAATGTAAACACAAATAGGGTACCAGATTGTGACTAATGAATCACGTGACAAGATCGCTGCCTATAAAAAAACACATGGCATTTTGTTTAAATGCAGAAAAGTTGTTTTATCAGTCTTGTAGTTGGCAACACTGATGATTACAACCGGACGTAATTGTCAAGATGATAACAGGGTCAGCACAGTCTAAAAATAGATTTTTGCAGACACACACAGAGAAATTAGCCTTGAACAAAACAGGGTACCAGACAAAGACCGAAAAATCAAGTGACAACACATTCCTTTACGAAGAAGGCATTTCATCCGCTCTGCAAAAGTTTCGTCTGCACAATTAAATCACATACAGTTAGCAACATCCAAATAAATCATTACAAAACATTAACATGTCATCACGTAAATGGAGACGATTATTTTAGAAAAAAGTCGGTTATTCTACTCGACATCGGGTGAAGTGGGGAGGGGGAACTTGCCGAACGATTTTAGGTAGAAAAGACTCGAATAAAACAATTTTATGTTGAAAAGACTCGAATAAACAACATCGTAACTGATAAGGAGGTTATTCAGCAGCAGTGGGAAAATGGAGCAAATGGAAAGAGAATTATGTATGTACCAAGATTTAAATGACGTTTTTGAATGGTTTTGCAATGTGCATGACAACAACACCCGCTCGCATATCATGCTTACACAAGAATAAGAACTATTAATGCATATTCAGTTGAAATAAGTCTATTATTATAACAAGAAGAACCTTTTAATAATTAATGTTACTTTTAAACGAAGATATTAAATGCTTTGAAGAATGTAGCTTTCTTACTAAGTACATTACATATACTTCTCTCAAAAAATTTATTCCCCCTCTGGAAAGGCCACCCGTCTTATAAGGCCACTTTCCCGGTACAGAAGGGGTGGCCGTATAAGAGGGGGACTACTGTATTGTAAACCACATTATATGTATCAGTTCCATATATTGTAAACTACATTATATGTATCAGTTCCATATATTGTTAACTACATCAAGCGTATCAGTTCCATATACTGTAAACTACATCATATGTATCAGTTCCATATATTGTAAACTACATCATATCTATCAGTTCCATATATTGTAAATTATGTCAATATAACAAAGACACTTACCATACAAAAATATCTGATAACATTTGGGTGCTGATCTGATTCTCGCAACAGTTCCACTTCTCTGTCAGCAAAACTGAAACACTCTGGTAGTAGTCGCTTCACTGCTACATCTCTTCCATCAAATCGTCCCCTAGCAAGAGTCGAGTAAGAATTAAAAAGTTACAACACAGAGTTTACATTTTCTGCAGAGGACAAATTTAAGTATCTTTGGCAACATAAAAAAAATCATAAAAAGAAATAATTATAACATTCATGTCTCTAAATTATGACACTCCAATGGCTCAACCCAGAGAAGAGACTCTTCCTCAGTATAGGTTTAGTTCAACTGCAGAACAGATGAACTGTACTTGAATACAAAATTATCTAATAAAATGTCCGTTTTTATGCAGTTCAGCTTCCATTAGATTTTTATTCATGAATTTCCAATAGATGTTTTTATTATAAACTGGTCAACATCATTTCATTGGAATGTTTATACTGGCTTTAAAATGAGTATATTGAATAATAGCCATTTTCTCTCTCCCCACACCCTAAATTATTATTATTATTATTATTATTATTATTATTATTATTATTATTACTGTAAATATCTGGACATAATAAACTGATGAATTTTTACTCTATGCAGGTAATTTAAGTGCTAATGAAAATTATCAATGTTCCCTATTATGACTCTATGGGCTTCAAGTAAAAGAAAAGAGTGAAAACTAACAAGTTTTGTAAAATTCAACAAATTATTTCCTAGAAAATACAAAAATTCTAAAATAACTTACAGTATTGCGAATTAAATCCCAAACGGTATTAAAAGTTTTATCACAAGTCCAAATGTATAAAATTCCAACTGAATTCCAGTGGTATTGCAAATAAGTACCAATACTGAACGTGTTGATGTGCCTGTAATCTTGAACATGGCAATTTACCAATAGCCTGAATTGTGATCATTGCAAACAGTTTTTTGATGTATCACAATAATATGCTCCAAAAATGTTCTTCTCTGAAACCATTATAATTCCATATTAATGTTCCAGTCAAAGAATATTATAGATAAGCACTTTGCATTTCCAGTGAATATTAATTTGAATAAATAATTCCACCCAAATGAAATACTGAACACAACGATAAGACTGACTTTTTTCAAGATGTTGAGGCATCAATGAGTAATTTCTCAAGTAAACAACATTATATAAAAAATACTGACACAAAAGTAGAACCAGGATGAGGGGCAAATGTTCATTTCTAGAATATTACAAGTTGTCATCAAGACAAGGTCTGTTACAAAAATTATAATAAAGAATATGGGAGACATTAGGTACAACTGGTTCTTCATGGGGGAAATAATGATAGACCTCCATTGATAATTATCCTAATAGTTAACCCACACTCATAGAGAAATATTAACTATGTGTTATTTGTTACAAAATAAAAGTTACTGGTCAGGTACATTATAAACTGATTTTGGACAAGGTCAAGTCCAAAATACAATTATACATAAAATAATCATGGAAAAAAATATTTAATAAATACAAACTAAATATACACAACATCCCAAATATCTTATATGGAAAATGAATACCTTTTTTATCTGGATAGTGTATCGACAATCCCGGAAAATTCAATGCCAGGCAAAAGATGGCTTTTGTGTGGATAATGTATTGACATACCCAGAAAATTCAATGCTGGGTAAAAGTGGGTGAAGTTAACAAGGTTGTATTGTATACCAACTTGCCAATATAGAACATTTATATGATAAAGTTTCAAAGCTTTCATTTCACAAATAAAGAATTCTAGTTGCAGTTCTCGTGTTCTGTTTTTCTTTTTTTGTAATACTGTATGTCCATACAGTGATAAATGTACATGAAAGCAAATATCCCCCCGTCACAAATCATAAAAAATATAATTACTTAATTTCACACACACACACACATACACACTATATACATGCAGATCCTAGTTAAAATTGGGTCTGCATGATACTTTATTTTCAATGGAAACTACCAGAAAATGACAGAGGTCCACAAACACCATGCACAAGAAGAAAAAATAACATATATACCTTCAAGCCATTTTCAATGGGATAACAATTTAAATTTTATAGTTTTTAGTACACACCTATATACAAAAGTTCCTTCACAGCCATGACCTAACACATCTCTGGGACTGTAGAAGATTTTTCCAACTTGGAAGAATCCTTGTGGCACCTCTAAAAAATGAAAAATATGAAAGGTTTATATGAATGGTTCCATAATAATAATAATAATAATAATGAGGACTTTGTATAGCGCCTAATCTTTAGAAGCTCTAAGCGCTTTACAACATTTGACAACACTTAAAAAAACATGTATAATGATATGATTACAAAAATAAAAAACAAACACCACGAAAGTAGAAAACAGAAAACATGCTGTAAATCTTTAAGGTAAGGAAACATTACTGGGTCTTTAAGTCTGTTCTTGCAGTTGAAATAGGTGAGTTTTAAGAGTGCTCTTGAATGAGATCACTGTGTCTTTGTGTCTAAGTTCAGTGGGAAATTCGTTCCACGTTGCTGGGCCCTGGTATGCAAAAGAACGTTGTCCATATGATTTCAGTTTCATAGTGGGAATAATGAGAATATGAGTGTCAGAAAAGGAGCGTAAGTATCTTGCTGGTGAGTACACATGGGTGAGGTCGGATAGGTATGTTGGACTGGAGCCTGTCAGTGAAATGTCGCACAGAGAACAAATTTTGGGTTTAATTCTGGATCATATGGATAGCCAGTGTAGGGTACAGAGCAGGGGGAGGCATGCTCTGATCGTGGTACTCTAAGGATGATCTGAGAAGCTGTGTTTTGAACTTTTTGAAGTTTCTGTAGTAGATATTGAGATGAACCAGACAGAAATGAGTTACAATAGTCCAGTCTTGAAAGTACTAAGGAACATACATGTGTTTTAGTGGCATCAACTGAAAGATAATTGCGAATGGAGCTGATGCGTCTCAGCTCAAGATAAGCAGCCTTGCATATGTTCATGACATGTTGGTACAATGAGAGAGTATTGTTGAAAGTAACACCTAGGTTTCATACTGACTGTGTGAATTTAATGTTGGTGTTGCTGATATTTATTGTCTGAGGTAAAGGATGTGAATGAGGAAGTCTTTGTGCTGTAATCAGAATGGATTCAGTTTTATCATCATTCATCTGCAGCTTGTTACATGTCATCCATGATTTCACACCAGAAATGCACCTCTCTACACCTTGGATGGTAGCTTCAATTTCAGTTGGGTGGCTAGATTTGTATATTTGGGTGTCATCAGCATACAATTGGTAAGACACTGGATGATGATCTATGACACTTGAAAGTGGCTGAGTGTATAGAATGAAGAGAACAGGTCCAAGAACAGACCCCTGTGGAACACCACAACATAGATCAACTGGGCTGGAGTGTTTTCCATTTGCGGACACAATTTGTGTCCTGTTGACCAAGTAGGACTTGAACCATAGTAAGGCTGTATCATGAATGCCAAATACATGCAGGAGACAGTGAAGTAATATATCATGATCTATTGTGTCAAGTGCTGCAGACAAGTCAAGGAAAGTGAGGACTGTAATCTTTCCGCTATCCAAAGCAGAGAGAAGGTCATTAACTACTTTCAGAAGAGTAGTTTCAGTATTGTGGCAAGGGCGATATGCAGACTGTACATTGCTAAAAAGACTCTTTGAATTCAGATGAGATACAAGTTGGGATAGAACAAATTTTCTAAGATTTTTTACATGAATGGGAGATTAGAAACTGGGCAGTAGTTCTTTAAATCGTTATGGTCGAGTGTTGGTTTCTTCAGCAGAGGCCTTACAATGGCAGTTCTGAAAAATGATGGGAATTCCCCGGATGAGAGAGAGGTATTAATAACATCAGTTAGTGAAGGCAATATTGGATCTAAGCACTCAGGCAGCAGTGATGTCGGAATCAGATAAAGTTCACATGACTTTGGTGCACTCTTCATCACAATTGTACGTACTAAATCCATAGAGACAGGTTCAAATGCTGCTAACGGTTGCTGCTGAAATTCTGTATCGCAAATGTATGGTGACGACGAGTCAATTGAAATTGTGTTGTCAAGCTTATCTCTGATGGTTTGTATTTCGTCACGGAAGAAATTTGCAAACAGGTCCAGAAGGTGGACAAGAGAGAAGGTAGTTGGAAGTGGTGTACATTTGTTCCTTGAGATTAGCTTGTTAGCAATCTCGAATAGCTCTTTGCAGCTGGAACTTTCCATGATCTTAGTACTGTAGTGGGCTGATTTCGCTGCATGGACTACGTTTGTGACATTCTTCTAAGTGGCTTCATAGATTTGCTTATGAATAGTGAGTCTGGTGGAAAGACAAAGTCTCTCAGCTTTACGGCGGTCTCTTTTAGCAGTGCGAAGCTAGTCGTTAACACTGCTATACCACAGAGAACACTTTTGAATTGATACTCTGCACTTGGTTGCTGGGACATGTTTGTCAAGCAATGAACACAGGCAGTTATCGAGTTGTTCTGCTGTAGGAGGTAAGCTAGTTGTTAGGTTTGCTTGGATGTCATGCATTAGTTGGGTTCTGTTGATCATACGGAGGTTTCTCTTAGTAGCAAATAAAGGTGGAGGGTTAGGGACTGATATGTGAAGATGGCATATAATGCAGAGGTGATCTGATGCAAGTTCATGGGACACCAGGGAGGACTGTAGAATATTATCATCAGGTCTATAAAGAATCCAGTCTAAAATGTGACCATGTTTATGGGTGGGTCAGCTGACTGTCTGTTTGAGGTTGAAAACGTGAATGGAATCTAGAGTTTTGATGTGTATGGGTTTCCAGGACAGTCAAAGTGAAAGTTGAAATCTCCAAGAATAATCAGGTTGCCACCTATCGAATTTCCATACTCCAGGAGATTCGGAAACTGCTCCAAAAAGAAAGATTCAGTCAGCTTGTTTTTTCTACTAAGAGGAGGGCGGTAGAGGCAGAAAAAATGGACTGACCTTTGTTCCGGTGTGAATGTGGTTTGAACTAGTTCAAACGATGTGTGGTAGAAATTGAAGGTTGTAGTGTGGTTAAGATGGTTGATCATGGAGTTCTTTGCGATAACAGCAATTCCACCTCCGCGAGAGTGGCGGGGGAATGACTTGATGGAGTAACCGGTGGGTGTTAGATCCGCACACTTGGGTTCATCACTTTATGTTTTTAGCCATCTTTCTGTCAGGAAAAAGATGTCAATATTCTGATCGTTGATAAAATTAACTATTTCTGTGCGCTTTTCCAGTGGTCCTACTGATTGGGCATTGAATAATGCGATGTGCAGTGGTATCTCTTGGATAGTTGACACAAAGGTTGATGATTTAATAGGGATTTGAATTAGGTTATCTAAATTAACGGGCAAATTTTTAAATTTCTGTCCCAGAAAGGGCGAAAGGGAGATAACTGGAATTCTTCTTCCTGTTCTACGCCATAACTACCATGTATAACCATTAATACAAAACCTTAAAGCCCTTGACAATGTCAGTGTCACCATGGAAAAGTAATAACTATGTCAAACTCTCTGTCAAGGCAATAAATCATTATAATTAGGTAGTTCTAATAGTTTTTCATTGATCTTTGTTTTGGAGGGTTAGCTGCTGTATTTGTACATTTGGAGCTGGGTTGTGAGGGGCTGTTGTTGTAGTAATATTTAATGAAAATGTTAATGACAGCTAAAATACAACATGATCTTCAAATACCTTTTTCAAAGATGTAAAAATCATTTACTATTCAAGGAATGAAAGACTGTTTCAGTTAGTAAGAATTGTCTTCCCTTGATTACTATGCTACACAATACCTGGTAGTATGTACAATTCTTTTTGGAGAAGCAAAGGGTTTACCTCAGCTGCATGCTTAAAGTCAGAAGTTTTGGATAAAGTTTCCTATGTCAGAAACTAGTGAAGGATTTCATCAGTTCAAACACACTGAATTGCTTGATTGTTTTCAAGGCCATACAGAAAGTTTATAAATTTATTGAACTATTGAGATTCTACTTGTCTGTCAGCTTCAATACAAGTATAAATGTATATGTGATTATATTATTATCTAACACTGAAAGGAGAAGGCATTAGTGTTTGTCATGTGAAACAATCACTGCTGCAACTTAGGGGAACATACACAAAAGACATACACATACCATTCGACTTAAAGGTGTAGGTAAGTATTGCTGGTCAACATACCATTAGACTTAAGGGTCCAGACCAGCATGGCTGGTCAACATATCACAAGACTTAAAAGTGCTGGTCAGTAAAGCTGTTCAACATACCACTAGCCTTCATGGTGCTTGTCAGTATAGCTTGTTAGTAAAATGGCATAATATTGAGACTTCTCAGAAAAAAACAAATACAGAAATCTGACAAATCTTGACTCAAAAATATCCTGTATTTTAAAAAGTTATAACTACCTACTACTTTCTGTTGCCTTTTCTGCTAATGTCGAAGGCTGAAACAGTTAAAACTAAAGGATCAAGACAAAAGCTGGAAATGAGTGAGTTTAATATTCTCTATAATCATGAATCAGATATCTGATGAATCTGATGCCTGTCCAAAACCTGAAACTGACCTTCATATTCCATACTAGATACTGATCCATTCTTTCTAACAAGCGAAGTCTGTGCTGACCGCTGTTGCTGATCCTGTAGTCTGTTCTCCTCTATCTGCTTTTTCAACATAATCTTTATGGATTCTTCTGTTCTCTGAAAGTATAAATAATTTTCTTTGATGTTATTACTGGAATAAGCACTACAGCATTTATCTTGTACATGTGATGAGACAATTTACTCAGTGCCTGTCATTTTAACTCCAGTGAACATTGAGACACCAAAATTTTTAGTAAAATATGATTGTCCGATAACTTATCCAGTTAGGAGCACATGCAGTAAAGCTACCTTTTAAAATCAGTTTTCTCAAGCTAAAAAATATGTATGCCACATCTTTTGACTTATTTAGCAACAGAAGTGCTAAAAAGTCTGCTTGTTAATGTGGAAATTAAAATTAGGTTTACCTTGGACAGATAATTGGCACCAATCAACAGTAGCAGATATGCATGCCCTTCCAAAGATGTAACTGCAGGAAGTTGGACCTGTCTCTGGTCTCCTAACGTACAGGAAGTACCTTTGAGTATAGTGAACTACAGGCTTGGGTTAGCACATGGTTCATGCATATCAAGTGGGTTGGAGAAAACATTCTCACTCTCTTAAGATCAGTGGAAGCATTGTAACCAATGTTGTTATAAAGCTGCTGAATGACCTGTGAAGGTTGCCTGTTGTGATGCTATGTAGATTCCACCAGGTCAAACTATGAGCTTTTTAGAATAAAGTCTCCAAAAGAAAAAGCTAGTGAACGTTGTTTCTGACTTCCATCACATGTGATGGGTAGCAATTGCACTCAAATGCTATCCTTGTGGAGGGGTTAATTCCTTGCAGGCTGAGCAGATAACCTATCATATCCAGGATGAGAGAACCTTTGAAGAAATACAGTTGCAAAAACATGTGAATTTGCCCTCTTTAGATTGACTCTGTTCACTTCAGGTACCACTTCAGAGCACTACTGCTGCACCCTGAGCAAGCCCATGGGGCATTATCCCACCCCAAACTGCCAATGTCCCTCTATATATTTAACAAATACCCATAGATTGCTCACTGTTAGGGAACAGAAGTAGAAAAAGTGTCACCCAGACAACTCATCCAAGCTACAACAATGGGGCCCTGATGAGGTCCTGTAGATGTCCTTTGGAGAATGGTCAAAAGAAGGCACTGATTGTAAAACAAAGTACTAATTCTTCATTAGTGGGTAGCCTGTTTATGGCAATGAAAGCAGAGGCCATTGTAAGTGAAACTAACCATACTATCACGGCAGAACTGCAGATAGTTTGGGGTAAATGACAAGGCATGCAACTTGCTGATTCTGTTTCCTAGAATTATTAAGATGCAAGTTTGCAAAAGAAATAAAAAGCGGAGGTTCTACATAGTGGTTCCAAAGGTTGTTCTCCCCACCCTCCTCTATGCTTGTGAGACCTGGACTGTGTATAGCCACCATGTTAAAAAACTGAACCATTTCCACCTGAGCTCCCTAAGAAAACTGCTGAAGATCAGATGGCAGGACAAGGTACCGAACACAGAGGTGCTCATTCAGGCTGGCATGACAAGCATCCACACCACGCTGTGCAAGGTACAACTCCGATGGGCTGGCCATGTTGTCCGCATGCCGGAAGAACACCTACCCAAGAAGGTGTTCTATGGAGAGCTACAGCAAGGAAAGAGATCTCACGGTGGTCAACAGAAGAGGTACAAGGATACCCTCAAGGCCTCGCTGAAAAATTTTGGCATTGACCCTGACAGCTGGGAGAGTGTCGCTGCTGATCAATCTGCTTGGCACAGTCAAGTCAATGTCGGTGTAGAAGCCATTAAGCAGAAAAGACTGGCAGATGCAGCTGAAAAAAACGTGCTCTGCGCAAATCCAGGAAAAGCAGTTCCACAACTCCCAGTCAGCAACCTGCACATCCATGTCCCTACTGCAACAGACTCTTCCAGGCCAGGATTGGACTGATCAGCCATCTCCGGACCCACCCCAAGTGAATCGATGACACTGAATGGCCCTCATCGACACCGATGGACGAACATCATCCAAAGGTGTCCTATTCAACCACGTCAGAGCCCAAAGAAGGTATCTTTTTGTATAAAGGATCAAAACCTTCAGTCAAGACAGGTTAAAAAATGGTCTGAGAGATCTTTGTTCTTTCCTTTATTCTCCTTTCCATGATGTCAAAACATGTCTGAAATCATGGAACAGGAGCCCTTGATTGTGATAGGAGCTAACTTCTCCTTAAAGATATATAGGAGGAAGCTGGCTATCTGTGGTACCAAGGCCTGTGCAGAAGAGATGTTTTTCTCCTGGAGGAAAACTCTGTTTCTCTCATGGCTTTCAAAGTTATGGGCCCCCTTGCCTCAGCAATGTTGTCCAAAAGGTTCTGAGAACCATTTCTTTCTGAGAGCTTGCTTGATATGAATCAGGTGGACTTAGAATGTAGGGAGAAGGCTGGATCTTTCTAGGAATCTTCACTGTGAAATTCAACAGGCTGCTGATCCATGATTTTCCCACACTGAGATGGCACTTTGATTTCCTTGCTTTTTGCAAGACTCTGAACATCAAATGGGTTGAGGGAAATGTATATGCATCATGACCTTTCCAATTCTAGGAACGAGTGCTGACTACACTTCTTGACCTTACACTAGAGAGATGAAGGTTGGAAGATTTGCATTCCAACTCATCACAAATTGATCCATAAGGTCGACTCTAGTGGGTGCAGATTCAACTGATAAAAGAGGGATGAAAGGACCATTTGGTATGAATTCGCTAATTCCATCATGTCAAGGAGTCTGCTGAAATATTAAGCCTGATAGGGATATGGTGGACTTGTACACGGATCTGTTGATGATGATACCACCCAAAAAATCCCAAGCCAGATGGCACCAGGATGGTGACTTGGTTGCCCATGCCTTCCAATGTAAATGTCTAGGATGATGAGATCCACTGCTGCATTGATGGATGCTGAGTCATAGGATTTGACAGGTTTTTGAATAACCTGTGTGCTGCTGTCAGTGATGACATTGGCTCTCAGGAAGACAGTGGTTGTTTTGTGTTGAGGTACCAAAGCTTAGGGACCAATGGGTCTGCAGTAAACAAAAAGGGCTCTTGAGCGATCCATCAGAAGAATGGGAGGGGCAGGCCATACATAGTAGTTCCTTGATCATCCAACAGATCAGTGAAACAGAATATACTATGTGATTGTCAACTGGAAAGATACTAAGTAACATCTGGGCTCAAAGATTTATAAATTAAGCCGTATTATGACCTGAGGTGGAGTAAAACATCTGTAACCATGGTTGTTGGTGAAGATTTGGTTTGGCCATAATCTTCCTAGGTAGGTCTATAGCTAGATCAAGTAAATCATTGAACCAGGACTTGTCCAACCTGAATACGGCTATTAGAATTATCTTGCAATTCTGACCCTTTATTTTTTGTATTATTTTCATGACTGAGACTGGTGGGGATTAGGCAAATACCCTCCCAGCTGACTGACAGTGCATCCACAGCCCAAGGTCCAGAACAAGTGAGATAATGAGGGCCATTTGTGGTTCCTCCTTGTTGCAACGAGATTATTATCAGATGCTCCAAAAGTGCATAAATCGAAAGAAAAACAAATGGACAAAGAGACCAATCTGAATGAATAACCTGAATTTTTGGAAGAATGTCAGCCAGAACATTAATTCTGCTGGGAATATGTCTGATTTGTACACTAATGAACCAAAGAAGAATCTGCCAAACCAGCACACAAAGATCAGGCGATTTGATGCCCCCCTCCATTGGGCGAGGGGGGAGTAAGTCAACCTGACAGAGTTGTCCAACATAATCAGGACTGACTGACTGCAGAGAAGGTGCTTCTGAAACTTAAAGGTGTTTATATTAACTTTAATTTCAAGGTTGATGTGAAGAGATGGTTCCCCTGGTCCAAATTTGTCACAGACAATACAGAAGTCTAGCAATAAATGAGCTCCCCACCCATAATTACTGGCCTCTATACACAGCATTCACTTCTGTCTGGGGCTCCTCCAGAGGAATTCCTGTTGTGAGCCAAACATTACTGCACCACTGACACAGAAATGATCATCAGAAATGTGATATTGACCTTTTCATCAAGTGGATCAGAAAAAGGGCACCATTGAGCCAGCAAAGTCATTAGGTTGGATTTGCAAGGCTGTAGTTGTACCTGACTGGAGAAGACTACTCCATTTGTTGGGGAATGGCTTCCAAAAGGAAAACTTCCACCTCCCACCAGCAAATTCAGCAGAAATTGTGAAGCCATGTCTTCTGAAGCTGTTGAATGACCTGGAAAGGTGACCTGTTGCACCTTGGAGACAGGTTGCACCAGACTGAGTTAAGCCCTTTGGGGTGAAAGATCTCAGAGGTAAAAACTGGAGAATGTGGACTCTGATCTCTGTCCCATGGCATGGAAAATGTCAGAGAACAGTTCCAGTCAAGGCCATGCTTGTAGCAACTGCTCTAACTTTGTGAGTCAAAATGCACAACAAATTCATTGAGCTGGGGTTATTTCTCAATATGTAGAGCAAATAATACACTTAAACCCAGGACAAAAGGGTCTGTGCTGTTATTTGTCCTGTCCATGTTTGAGAGGTAAAAATAAGCGTGATTTCCCTAACACAATGGCTCTGATATTTTACAATACCACTTCAAGGCTTTAACTAGGTCTTGAGCCAAAGTGCCTAGAGTAGACAGTGATTCAATATAAAAGTCTGGTTACCCATGGATGGGAGCCTGTTCAAGGCAATGAAAGAGAGTTCCATTACGTTGATTCTGCCTGCTGTCGTTAAAGCAAATGAGGATGCAGGTTTTGTATTAATGGTGAGTCAATGATGCCCTTGTAAGTGGGGGGCTTCATGTGTGATATTGATCCATCATGTTGGAACTGTTAAGTCCACCAAGAAATGTATTCCTGATTTTGCCTGCTGTCTGCCAAAGTAGTGAAGAGGCAGGACTTGTATGATAGGTAAACTAATTAAGTTCTTGAGAGCAGTTCAACTCATGGCTTGTACATCCAGGTTATTCTCTATGAAAAGTCCACTTGGGCAAGGGTCCAGTGCCATAGGCCACATGAAATCCAGTCTTTGTTTCATGTGATATTCTCTCTTCTATGATAACACAGTGTGCTAGTGATGGTGGAAAGGTAAGTTTAACTGTGATGGGTGCTAACTATTTTGCATTGAAGAGCCTAGAAAGTTAACAATTGTGGTATGAATGTCTCAATTGGAATAAAGTACTCTGGTGTGAAGCACTGAGACTGTATTCCATTGCCTTCCTATACTGATCTGCCTGGTCCTGTATTCCCTATTTCAGCAGAGCAATCAGGGTGAAGAGACACTTACTTTTAATTCCTGTATCACGTTCAGAATCCAAGGTATTTAGATGTGTATACATTCGGTAGGTCATGTTGAATCTGGACAAAACCTGTGATCATGCAAGCGCTGATTTGCTGAGTAAAGAAAATTGGATCTCTAAATTACTTTGTTTTGGGACGTTTCACAGAAATGCTAATGTGCTTAGAAGGTATACATTACTTTATAGCAGTGTAAAATTATGTACTTCTTCTTTTCTCTAACAACACCCACTTGGGTCTATCAATTATGAACTGTGATGATGTCATGATGCTGAACTGCATCTCTTGGCCTAAATGAATTAAGCTTAACAATTGGAGGGGCCAATGTATTGGGAGCAGCGATTAACCTGGTCCTTGGTTCCAGGATTGGTGTCACAAAGGTTGGGACTGCTGGTATTCCACCTTGTCACTAATGTCCATCATAAGTTGATCCCATCAAGCATGTATCATATGAAACTGAGGGATGAAAAGCTATTCCATTTGTATGAGATCCTGCTTGCAGAAATATGAGTCTGCCAATACATTAGCCAGCCTAAGATATGCTGAACTGAAACCTGGATTGTCATTGAGGATACCACATTAGAAAATCCCAAACAAGAAAACAAAGATCTGAGTTCTTGTTCTGCTTTGCAGTTTGAGATCAGGCAACACAGTTATTGGACAGAATAAGAACTCAATTCCCATGTAGATTCACCAGCCACCAATGACAGGCATTCAAAAACAGCATCCATTTGATGATATGGACCTATGAATAATGATCCTCAGAGGGCCACACTCCTATGTCAGTCCGAGAAGGTAGGAGACTTGATCCCCTCAGCCCTCTGTGTTCACATCCGTAACGATTGTGATTGCCAGAGGATGGGTTTGCAGATGTACTGCTGATTCAAGTTTGAAGTGCCTTTGTGATGCAACCTCGAATGGTTGCCCATTGAGAGAGTTAGTCCAATTGTCAAAGGTCAGTCTCCACTTGGACCACCGAATCATTGTTATGAGAGACCAAAAAGTAACCAAGGACTAAGACATTGACTACTGTAATGAGCAAATCTCCGCTGGCAATTGAACACTCTATCAGACTGATTGCTCCAAAGAGGCATAAAACTTACCTGTGGATGAATTCAAATCTCTTTTCCCAAGAACACATTCTTCTTACTTGAACATAGAGTCCAGACCTAGTCGGCCAAATCTTGAAAGGATATGAGGTCTAAGATGTTCTTGTTGACAAGAGATTGAGAATGAAAGAAGAGTAGCACATAAAATCATGTCTTGCTCCAAAACTTAAAGAATCTGTTTTCTGAAGCCTGTTGTAGGTAAGTCACAGAATTTCTGAAAATCTTTTTGAGGGGAGCATGAAATCACATCTATTGCAAGTCCACACTGATTGCACAGTCTTCACAATTGACAACATTAGGAACCAATTTTGTATTCCATCATAAATCCAAGAGCGTAACAGAGTTGGTTAGGTGCATTTAGGTTCAGGATCAACTGATATGAGCTGTGTTTTAGCAGAAAGAACTGTGGCCAATCTTCTCCAATCAGCCAAAAAAATTGGAATCTTCTTCCTACCAGGATCTGAGATAAGGGTAGGGTGTGGGGCCCGTATGTATGTCAACAAGTCAGAGATGATCTTGTGGAAACGCTGGGAGAAACGATGGACCTCCCTCTGACTTTTCAACTTAGTTCAGGAGTTGTAGGACTGTTTCCCAGTGGCGCTTGTTCTAGGGACATCCCTGCAACCTTGTTTGTTGCCTCGTAAATCCCTCCGCTATAACTGAGATTGAGAGGGATGGTGGTTTGTAGCGAATTCCATCAACCTGATCATTAAGGTAAAGAATAGATGATGAAGGTTGCGAGCAAACCTTCAGCCAAGATAGGTCTGAAAGGTGGGGATAGACAGCACTGAATCTTTTCCACCTGATGTAAGTTCATATTTGCTATTATGGCTATAGGATGTTGTATCTCTATGTTATAACGTGGACACTCCTATGAATAAGCACCTGCTTATTTCCACTTAGATTCATGGTGGAAGGATATAAGATGTTGTCCACATATTGAGGATCATCTAAATATTGGATACAAGGTTGATTCAACGTTCATGATGTTGCGAATGAACTACTGAGTATTCAAATAAAAAACAAGAGTCATCTGTGATATAATACACCCATAGATGCTTGGAACTCATAAATGATGACATACTCAGTCCTGAAATGTCCAAAACTGTTCAGATTGTGGAAGATATTGAATGTAAAATCTTCCGAAGATAATTCTCACCTGATGTCGAAACTGTAGACGTGGCAGGTGATGTCGAAAACGAGGACGGAACTCATCCGAGTAAGTTCTAACAATGATGAAGAAACTGGAATGCCTGTTTCATCATCTATTATGGTAAGTTGACATCTCCTACTCTACATGCAAAGAAGTTGGAGAAGAATGTTGATGATGGTGGCCCACTACACTTGCAGCAATTATGACAAGTCAGATCCCATTACTTTTAACATGTCACTTTTTAAGTTGAAACTCTTGGGAGGCAAAAGCTTGATGGCATGTGAAGAGACATGCCATGAGAACGGGGGCCCCAAGATGGACACTGAATGCCAGAAGTGTTTTGAGGTACTAGTGCAGGTAAGATTGATCCTGAGGACATCTATATAAACTTTACATCTTCCATAGGAAGTGCCTCGCAGCACTATGTGGTTATACTGATCACTGAGAGTGCCTGTATAGACTGGCTGTCATCCATAGGAAATGCCAAGCAGCACTATGAGAGTTAGACTAATAAATGTATAACTGGTTTCATGAAGTGGGTTCATTGGTATAATGGCACTAAACTGGGTATCATACTCAGGAAGAGCTATGCAGCACGATGTGAGTTCTGGAACTGAACAAGTTCCATTTTAGTGGCTAATACTGTATGATCAATTATGGTCGTGCCCCCCTGTGATCAGTTATATGGCCAAGTCCAGTTGTGAAGGAACATGGCCACCTTGGCTGGCATGATGTAGTCTAGTTCTTGAGGTTGGGATAGGTTACAGAATACATGATTCACATATCCAGTCTATAATTCTGTTAAGAGAGAGACTGTAACTGATGCTTGTTGCTGTTCTCTATCTGCACAGGATAATATGGAACAAACCCCTTGGGTGCAAGCAATGTTTTTGTCCCTCAAGCTATGACTGACTTCTGTCCATAATAGGCAAACCTGACTTGTATTGCAGAAATGAAAACCACAGAAAATTTCACATGTTGAGTGGTTGTCAGACAGGTCTTGCCCATGGTTTAAATCTGCATGACAAAATAGAGCTGACCCTATATACATTTAGTGGAGTGAGTCCTGCTCTGAACTTGTAAGAAAAAGGACAGGGTTATCCACTATGACAAACGCCTTCAGAGGGGTGTACATGACCAATACATGTAGAAAAATTTCATCAGTATTAATAATTAGAAATGAATGCTAAATAAACAATTTGAGTTGCAAATGACCTGTAAGCATGTGAATTTAACTCTGTCCAGGTAGAAGCACTGGAGTATCGTTTATAGTACTTACATGGACCAAATGGAATGCAAAAACTCAGTTCTAGTAACTAACAGCATACCGATAGGAAGGCCAATTGTGTGCTTCTCGCCTATACAAAATTCACTCAAGCGTCACTTATAGTAACACTGCATGAACTGGACACTACGGAGTAAACCATGTATAGAAAAATGACCAGTACTTATCTGACCAGAGTGGAAGCTATACAGTAACATAAACAAGTTTTCTATATTACATACCTGCAAATAAAAAAGGAACTGAAGCACCATTCAATGTAAATGCTACAATATCCATTATGAGACAGTTTACCTGTAATCAAGTGCTAGCAGATGGCCTAATGAAGGCAATGAAGTGTCAATATATAATATCAGTTCACAATAATACCTGTAGGAAGGCTCTAAATGATAGCCTGTACAGAAAAATCAGTGAAGCTTGGAACCCAGATGCTAAATGAATTGGCATAGAAAACCTACCTTTATGTATCTGGTCGAAGCGGAAATTATACACATGTTAAGTCTTTTATAGCCCACTACAGACTTACATGCACGTATAAATTAAAACTATAGCCAGAACTGCTACGAAGTCACATATGCTACTGGTGCAAGTACGTAAATAGCAGCAAGTGTTGGCAAAATGTTTTAAAGTAAAGGCAGAACTCTGTCACCATAAGAAGAGAGAAAAGTCAGAAATATTGAATCAGTATACTTACCTTTGAAGTGAAGACTCTCCAACTTATTAGTGTAGGAATTCAGAAACTTGGTACAGGATTTCTTTGAGGTCCTTCTTGATGACAATGTGCTACTTGGCATGAGCGGAAGTAGTAAGTAATATATTCATGGGATTTGGCACCAATCCCTGTACCATGGGGAGATCACTCAGCCCAACTGCCACCTAGGTGGGCAGATATTTTTTATCGCAGAAGTTTTAACCTGAGAGGGCTGGATTTGCAATGTAGTAGTTCTCCTAAGGTATTATGATCAGATAATGTATTTAAAGAAGAAAAAGTTTTTCATGTGCACCCTATCCTAAGCTTTTCACATTAGGGGCCATGGTAGCTCAACTGGTTGAGTGTAAATTATAATCTAAGGGTTGCTGCTGTGATACCTGTGAAGGTCAGTCTGCATTGGCTGCCTCAGTATATCATTGGGAAATGCACTTAGTTCCCATTTCCTCTGCATGATATAGCCAATGCATTTAGTTCCTATTTCCTCTGCATGATATAGCCAATAATGTGTTAAAAGGGCTGTTAAAACCATCAAAAAGCATACAACTGAAAAGGTTGTTTCCTTGATCTGGATAATTCATGATCATTGGTAATTTCCCATACTCGGAGCATAATTATCTTATGAGTTATAAATTTTCGACAATATCATGCTGCCTTCATCAGTGACTGATGCTGATAACATGACTTACAATGGTAGAAGAAAACATCAAACAAAACCAGTAGTGGCCCAAACAAAACCAACATCGGTATGCCATATATCTGCAGTACATCACAAGTCCCGGCTAGAATATTTAGATAACATGGGATCAATGTATATCACAAACCATACAACTCTTTAAGACAAAAACTTACACATCTGACGGACAAAACAGAAAATTTGAAAAAATGTGGTGTTATTTATTATATCAAATGTAATGATAGTGAGAATGACTACATCGGGGAAACAGGCAGTATCAGAAACAAAGATTATGGAAAACATCAGTAGAGAGTCATTGGTCATACATGAACATTGTAGCAATATGGAACATTCCATCATCAGACCAAGGTTATCATATCAGAGGACAACACATGGAAAATACTAGTGAAGGAGGCGATTGAAATAAGACAACTGAGGCCAACACTAAACAGGGACAAGGAATTTAAATTACCACCCATCTACACCAGTCTCCTTGTATCATGTGACCATTATAAGTCACTGATGAAGAGTGATATTGTCAAAAATTTCAAACTCTTTAAGAATTTTATGCTCCAAGTATGGGAAATTACTACTGATCATAAAAAAATCATACTTTTCAGGTAAGATACTGCATGATGCAAAATACTTACATAATTTTCCTGTTATGAGTAAGCTTTCAGTGTGCCTACCTGCTTTAACAAAGGCAAAAGAATTATCAACTTACAAATGTACAAGAGACCAAGTAGATGTAGAGTTCATATCCCTGTTATGTTTTCAGTGTTTCTTTAAATCTGCATTTAAAATGAGAGAGAGAGAGAGAGAGAGAGAGAGAGAGAGAGAGAGAGAAAAAAGATAAATATTTAAAATGGAAATACAGGTTGGATTGAGAAACAGAGTGATGGTCAGACATGGATCACAAAAACATGTACCTTTGGAAAATATATGACCACAACTCCAATAGTGAGTAATAAGAGTATGATAGTGGTGATAAATTTCAGGTCCAAGTTGTATAGAAAGCCCGGCTGTGATTCCCCCATTGTGGATTTATTGTCAGCAACCCCATCCCTATTGTCCACAGCTGGGATGGGTTTCTGACTGGGCTGGTGAGGTATCACTTTCTCTGTGCTGCCAGACTTGTCTGTGATCTGATAACTTGGGTGGATTCGGGACATATCCTGCTCTGGTACTTCATGGTAACCTAGCAACAAAAGAAATAGAACTCACAGTATTACAAAAAATATTTAGTCATAATTCTGAAATATGCAAAAAAGATTCTAAGAAAGAGTCCAAAACATGATTATGGAACCATCAAAGATCCTAAGAAAGAGTCCAAAACATGATTATGGAACCATCAAAGATCACACAATACAGCCTTTATTATTCTAAGTTTGATTATCTACATTTTTTATCTGAACGGAAGGTAGGATGGTAGCTAGGTATGTAGGTAGGTCTATGTATCAATCAATCAGAGATCCTGCAATTTTAATGGCTCTTACTGGACATTTTCTCCCTGAAACCTGCATGGCAGGCATATATCAATGAAATTGAGTAGAAATCCATTCAAAAGGAGTTATGACAAGTTGTAACAAAGGAGAAAACACTGATATACCTAATTATTAAATGTACTGAAAAATGTAATTTTTGATTTCTGATTTGCTGCTGTTTAAGTGTTAGTAATATCCTTCCATGATTAACTGGTTTCCACATACCTGGGACCCAGGGAAGGCACTCTGAATGAGGGGTACTCAGCCATAGATGCAATTAAGAATTTTCTTATCATTTAATATGAACTCTGTGCAATCAATGTATCCTGACATATGTTTTAAAACACTGCCTTCCCAGGGTAACATGTATGTTTAAATGGAAAAGCCCTAAAATTCCTGATTTATAAAATTCAATTTTTTCTTTCAGGAAATTGTACCATACAATTTCACCAATCAACATTATCTTACTTCACTCTGTTTCCAAAATTTAATAACTGATGACAAACTGTCTTGTTACCCTGAAATAGGTAACACCTCCTTAAAATTCATTTCTGGCTAACTCGGATGGTGAATTTTTTTTTTATTCAGGATCATTAAATAAGTCTTGGAGGGTAGTAATAATAATTAGTTCTTGTGGCTAGAATATTTTTTCTTAATTCAGGCCTAATCTTCACAGACTTGCTCTAAACAAGTCATACCCCAACACACCTTGACACAAACCACATGATATAAGAGATTGATCTAATCTCCATTGTATAGTACTGACCCCAAGGCAATTGTTCGGTTAAAGAATCTTTTATAAGTCATGGGGATAGGCTTTTGTCCTGTGTTTTGTGGTTATACAGTGTTTGAGAAAACACACTAACGAAACATAGTTGACAACACCTCTACTGATTGTCCAACGAAGAAAACGTAAATTATACCTAGCCTCCTTTCTAAACTGAACTTAGTAAACAACTTCTTTATTGATTGTTCAACAAAGAAAGAAGCTGAAAACTAGACACAGCGAACTCTGAATTTAACTTAACTATGGTGTTCATTTGGCAGTTAAATGGATAAACAAATCAAAGACAAGTTGATCTAACAATATCTCAAAACTCCTCTGAACGATGTCTGGCTGCTAAAAGTATGTGCAGGTAAAAACCTATGATCTACTGGACATGTCCAGGAAAGACAGGGGTTTAGGATCTCTGGTATGTATATATCTTTATCGCTATCTAGTAATGTTTTGACATGATCTTGACCCATGCAAGCATGCACATGCACACACACGAACACACAAAACATGCATGCACATACACACAGTTTATTATTTTAGTGTCCAATCGATATACTTTATCTCAAATCCTAAATTGACAGGCATAAAGTGCATCTTTAAGGGACAAAAAGTGCCTGCTTAAAAGACTTCAAACCATACCTAACAAAAGAACAATTCCACCCCTTCTGACTGTGTGTGCTGTAACCCTCTCCTCATACATGTACTGGTTTTGTTTTTCATCCACAGGTGTAGGGTTTGGACCTTCCAGCAATTTGAGCCCTTTGTCACGAGGCTGAAAAGTTAATTAAAACAGAATTAGAATGAGTGACAGTCACACAGGGCCCATCACAGAAACAAAATGTGAATTTCACACTACATTCCTCATCTATTAATAGTCCTTTATGTGTCCTTAGTGTGACAGTTACTGTTCATGTTAGTTCCTTGTCTGAAAAGTCAGTCGATTCTACCATAATAAATCTGTACTCAATACAACTGTTAACAGTTTTGTTCCCATCTGGAGTGAAAAGTCAGTCTATTTTATTGTAATAAATATATATTCACTGGACCTGTAACAGTTTTGTTCCCATCTCGGGTGAAAAGTCAGTCTATTTTATTGTAATAAATATGTATTCACTGGACTGTAACAGTTTTGTTCCCATCTAGGGTGAAAAGTCAGTCTATTTTATTGTAATAAATATGTATTCACTGGACCTGTAACAGTTTTGTTCCCATTTAGGGCGAAAAGTCATCTACTCAATCATAATAAACTTGTACTCACTGCAATTGTAAGTTTTGTTCCTATCTAGGGTGAAAGTCAGTATACCCTAGCATAATAAACTTGTACTCACTGCAATTGTAACAGTTTTTTCATCAACAAAAGATGCTGTAGCAAAAAGGCCATTCTCATATTCTCCTACATACAGAGTGGGGCTAAAATGGAAACAAAGAACACAATATAAATCAAAACAAGAAAAGGATGACATTTACTGCTGAAATAATTTATCTATACACATAAAATTAAGCAACTAAAAAACATAAAGCTTTTAAAAGCTGACATTCCACCACTAAATCAAAGATTCCAAAACTGAAACTTTTAAAGCAAGAAGCTACATATCCATAATTTTCTTGTTTCATATCTTCACTTTTGCCACCACTGCCATTCCAATCTCTTGAATCCACATAAGGTGAATAAAAATTGTATCAATATTGTTCACAAACTTAAGCATTTCCTAAAAGTTTTGACTCTTTACCTTCTTTTGTGTACAGGGGTCACAGGTGGCTGAGTGGTCTAAGATGCTCACCTTTACAGATTACTGACACCTCACCTCTGTCCATGTGGGTTTGAGTCTTGGCTCTGCCAACATGGGTATGTGAGAGAGCTTGCCAGTAGCTTCGTGTGAGTTGGTGGTTCTTCCTCCACCAAATATATTGACTGCCATGTATAGCCTGTCATGTGCTGAAAAATGGCGTTAAATCCACAAAAGCCAACCAATCTATTGTGTACAAGAAGTGAACATTACATATGTGCAAGAAGTTTTATATACTGGCATACTGTATGTTTTTAAAGCATAATTTAAACATCCTTAAACTGAGGATAAAATCATCTTACGCAAACAGGTTGCCCAAAATTAAAAACATGAAACTTCTCAAGACTTTCGCAATTAAAAAATGGCTACCTGTTACAGCACATGCCATTTTGTTGCAAAGAAAGCACTGAAAAATCAAAATGCCAAAGATTTGTGACTTTCAATAGCTAGGGTCCCCTTGAGAATGTTTTACATTTTTTGAATTATGTCTAAACACAAGAAATGCACAATGACACAAATTATGTCTAAACACAAGAAATGCACAATGACACAAATTATGTCTAAACACAAGAGATGCACAATGACACAGGAGGAAAAGGTCCAAGTGAGCCTCAAAATGCTGAAATGTACCTACAATCTAAATGCAAGATAAACTGGCCAAGAAAACTTGAATAGTATGATGCTTTTCAACATTGAAAGGTTTTTCTTTTTTTTCAGTAATAGCAGCAAGGCTGGATGATAGATCAGATTATTTTTGGAAACATGAAAAATGTTATGTAGGATGCTTTCTGTGAACTTTGTATTGTTCAGTCTTTCAAATTTTTTTTTTATAGTTAGTAACAACTGCTATACTGAATAGTGTATCTGCATCATATGTATAAGGCTTCAGGCCTTCATTCTAAGACGCTAACTGTCCCATTTGATTATATTCGTTCAGGCATTTTTTTTTTTGATGAAGCCATTTGAAGTTTTTTCCTTTTAGCAAGCACCAACCAAATCTGAGGGAAAAAGGGGTACCATTTGCACAAACCTGAAAGGCCATCCAGGCAAGATAAAATTAATTTTGGCCAAATTATGTTGAGCAGTTTTGTGCAAATGTTGTTTAAATTCTTTCTAATTTTTGTTTTTTAATTAAGGGCAGCCATATTGGTCACCAGATTTCTGACAAATTTAAAATCCTTCATCCAAAGACGCACATCAAATTTGGTCAAATGATGTACAGCAATTTTTAAAATCAGTCCCTAAGGGTTTATCAAGTTTCAGTGACATAAGCCATGTTTGAGAATAGATCAGCATCATTGATAAACAATAATGTGCATGGCACATCATACGCCTGTTTCTTAGTCCTTTTTGTAGTTAACTGAAAGTTTTGTGCACAAAACACTTTTCGTCTTCCAGTCACAGTAACCTTGGCCTTTGACCTTTTAAACACAAAATGATCGGTTTCTTCCAAAACCCATGTACAATTCATCCCAAATGTTTGGTCCTGATATGTGATACTGAACTCAGTATTGCAGAGAAAACATTTTTATTCTTTCAGTCACAACAGCCTTGACATTTTGCCTTTTGCCCCCAAGACTGGCTGCTCCTTACCTAAAGTGCAAGCCATCCATAAAGTTTGGACTAGGTATGTGATGCTGAAATAATAATATTGTGTGGGAACCAGTTTGATTCTTTCAGTCACACTGAACTTGACCTTTTGACCCTAAATCACTAGGATTCTTCCTTAATGTAAGCCATCCACAAAGTTTGATAACTGTAGATTGTGGAGAACCCAAGTTTTTGTGGAGAAATCATTTTTTCCTCTTTCAGTTAGAGTGACTCTAACTTTTGGTTCCAATTAGAAATAGGGTTCTTCCTATCCACAAAGTTTGGTATTGTAGAAAGCTCAATTTACTGTGCAGAAACCGTTTTTCTTCTTTCAGTCACAGTTACCTTGACATCTGACCCTGAATTAAATAGGGTTCTTATTCAGCTCAATTGGCACAAGCCATCTGCAAAGTTTGGCAGATGGTGTAAACTCAAGTTACAGTCTGTAAACCATTTTCCTTCCTACAGCCTGTGACCCTGACCTTGGATCTTTTGACACTGACTTTAACAGCCTACTTCCTTACCCCAAGTGCCAGCCATCCACAAAGTTTGGTAACTGTCGATGGCAGAGAACATAAGTTATAATATGGAAATAAAACTGGCAACAGACAGAAGGGATAACATCAAAATGTAATAGTGGGCACATAAAAAATCCTCTCAAGTGACTGATAAATAAACACTAAGTAATTAAAATCAAGCATTCTTTTGGGATATAATTTCCACTAATAATATATCAAAGGGTGACATTTCTATATATTACAATAGTTTCATATATACCGGTAACTTGGATATTTGAAATTTAATGTTTGAAGTAGAGTTTGTGTAGGATTGTTTCATCCACTCGTGTATTGCCAGTTGTCATGCTTTACATCCTGCTTGCATGTTACATGATATAGTTACGACTTTGCTGGAATTCTTACAACACTACAGTTTAATTTTTAAGAGAAATACTTATTTTATTTCATGACAAATGACCAACGATATTCCCAGAAAGCAAATATTTTAGTACACTATATTCTTGGATAATACTTGCCTTATCACATTACATTAAGATAACTTTCTCTGCTACATCCAAATCCAGCCCTAACGGAAAGATGAAAAATGTCCTTCTTTTTATACAGTATATAGAAAAAGGGAAGAACTCTTATTGGTTGATACCCCTTTCTGCTAGGTGACTGATGTTGTACACAGGTACCACAAGATTTTACTCAAGTAAAACCTTTAAGGATGCTCACATTGTGGAAAAGGGTCTCAGGGATTATTTGTAAAATGATCAGTTAAGTGTTACTGGAGAAACATAATTTACTACAACATTTGCTTTCTGTAAAATACATTATCTGGTCAGTGGAGGAGGAAATAGTGAGCAAGTAATGTATCTATCAGAGAATTTTGTTTATGATGTAATAACAACAGTTATGTACCACCAGTAAACTGGTAATTTTGTCTTACCTATGCTTCACATACAAGTCAAAAATACCTACTGAAATTTTGGTTCTTTTTTGTGCTCCAGAAACCTATCCCGCCACCACATGGATGACAGCTGTCCGGTCAAATGTTCCAGTGTCTCAGGAGCAAAACTGGTAAAGGGAACTTTCTGCAGGCTTCTGTCACTGTTCAGTGTATACATTGCTACAACTGGTGAATCAAACTGACGGTGCCACAGTATCTCTCCTAAAAATTACAAATTAATGAAAAAAGTTACTACAGTTTTGCATAGAATATGTCAAGCTAAGCATTAAATAAGCAAACCAAAAATAGAAAACAAATTCCAGGCCTATTTTATGTGAAGACAAAGCTGCCAAATTAGAAATTGGATGCATTTATGCACGTAGGGTTTTGTTCTAGATAAATGAAGCAGATAGACATAAAGATATTTGCTATGGATGCATAATCAAACCAATGCCCATGTCATCAGTTACTGATGAAATTTCTATACAGGAATCCATTTCATCATTTACAAATAAATATTTTATGAACTGGCATCCAACATCTTTCAGTCTGAAATGTAAACTGACCCTTAAGTTTCACAGCATTGCTTATGTTGATGACATTACTCTTTTAATAAAGTTATCACCCATACATTACTCTCATTTATTTTAATTATATATATACATATATATTTTTTTTATTTTATAATTTTTCTGGTATGATAGCTGTGAAAACAGATATTAAAAAAAATCAGCTGTATATCCCACCTGTTCTGCTATCCAGGGTAACTGCTACTCCAGTGGAACTTGCTGTGCAATGAAGAAATTCTAAAATAAGAAAGAAAACTTTATTGTAGTTATAGTTTACGTTTTATCACTTGTTAATGCTTCAAATTCGTTTCTTTTTTAGAGGATTAATTTTCATGATTTTCCACCAAATAAAAGACATTTTGATCTGTACATTAATTTGTGAACTGGGTAACAAGGCCATGCCATCTTCACGGATGGACCACTATTTGTTGAACCATTAAATTCATTGCTGTAGCAAGTATAAAGTCCATAAAAATGGTAACCTACAATTAATTCACAGTATACAGGACTGGTTTTACAGTATACAGGACTGCTTTCACAGTATACAGGACTAGTTTCACTGTATATAGGACTGATTTCACAGTCCATAGGACTGGTTTCATAGTATACAGGACTGGTTTCACTGCATACAGTACAGGTTCCACAGGATACAGGTCTGGTTTCACAGTATATACGACTGGTTTTGCAGTCTGTAGAACTGGTTTCATAGTACACAAGACTGATTTCACAGTATATAGGTCTGGTTTCACTGGATACAGGACTGGTTTCATAGCATACAGGACTGGTTTCACAGTATATAGGTCTGGTTTCACTGCATACAGAACAGGTTCCACAGATACAGGACTGGTTTCACAGTACACCACTCCCTCAATAACTCGCGTCCTGATAACTCACAAACCTGCTTATAACGTGGTTCAGGCGTGGATCCCAATTTTTTTAAACCAGAAAAGATCCCAAAAATTGATCCCTATTTCTTGAACATGAAGAAAATATTGATCAAAATAGGTAACTGAAACATTATATACTGCTCGTTTTATGGTTGAAAATGGTAGATAGGAACTGGAAATTTAAATCAACATTTTGAAATTATCAACTTTTAATACGAAGTCATATAATTGGTTACGTTTTCTTTCCAAACCCCATTCTTTGTACACCGTAATTAAAGATATTCAAGTAAATTTCAATCCATAAAAATGACACTTACCCCTTTTGAATGCAGTACATTAATATTTAAATGCCAATTAAATCATTTTTATTAAGTGAAATTTGTTTTTTAATGCTATCTTTTAGTTCCTCCTAAGTGTAATCATCATAAATACAATGTGCATTCAAATGTAAAATGCATCAATCTACTGTAACAGCTATGTCCACAAGCGTTTCTCTGAGAACCTAATTAAGTGCCAACCGTGTTTTGATAACTGACTTCAGGGAAGTATTTGTTGCATTGTTGCAATGATTTAAAAGCTGGCCTCCTTTGTATTATCATGTTAGTTATGTCTTTTGAATCATATAAAGCAGGTGGAATAAAAGAAAAGTTAAAAGGCATGCAAATCATACATAAATTTTTGCGGCCCTAGTTGTATGTCAGGTGAACTCATTTCAGTTGATCAATCGAGCACTGTCATAAATGTTATTGTGTATGTAACATAATTAAACTACCTTAAATTAACTGACTCATTCATATCTGTGATCAAAGATAGCTAGACAACTAAGCGAAATGAATACTTCGTAAAATAAAGAGCTTGGTTTCAGAGACAGACCATTGTGGTCAAGCGACTTTCAGAGAATTCCTGAACTGGCACTTGGAGATAAACTTAAGGATGATAAGAAGTTTCACTATTACTTCCAATGAAATTACGACATCAATATTGTACTAATTGAACAATACAAAAATGAATTTTGTTTGGTGGTGTATTGACAGTCTAGTTCCCTGCTACTTTGACGCCTGACTTGGCATTATACTATTAAATACCACTCCGGGAATGAGACCAATCAACAAAATAAAAAGCAGTGACGTAATACACATGTTTTCGTGTACACATGATGATTGCTGAAACCAGCTGGAACAATCTTTCATATGTTGGACATTTTGAAAATAAATTTATGCAGAAAAACAAACAACTTCATTAGAAAAACCATGCTATTAACAATTATTATCAACGTGATTGTAAAACGAGGATTCATCATTAAAAATCCCAGTTCCCTAAACTGCCCCACCCCCACCCCATGGTTTTCTTGATGTCTAAGCTGATTTTTAAATTTTTAGAGGTCCCTCGATAACTTGCACCCCTGTTTATTGTGCGGTCTATGTTTGTGGACCCCATTGTGCACGAGTTATCGAGGAAGAGGTGTATATAGATCTGGTTTCACTGTATACAGGACAGGTTTCACAGTATATAGGACTGGTTTCACTGCATACAGGACTGGATTCACAGAATAGAGGACTGGTTTCACTGTATACAAGACTGGTTTCACTGTATACAGGACAGGCTGCACAGTATATAGGACTGGGTTCACTGTATACAGGACAGGTTTCACAGTATATAGGGCTGGTTTCACTGTATACAGGACTGGTTTCTGCTATCATATATACTTGCTTATAAGTTGGATCCGACAGCAAACTGCACAAACCCAGATCTGCTGCTGCATTTTGTGATGACAGATCTGGGCCGATGCAGTTTGTTAATAGTGATCAGTAAATCAAACAGCACAGACCCTGACTTGCCCATGCATCATGTGATCACAGGATCTATGTTGTTTGCAGTTGGATCCAATTTATGAGAGAGTTTAAAATTCTGATTTTCCTAAAGAACGACATGCACAAAGGATTTGTACCTTGAACACAACATTACAAAACTATCCAAAAGATGAATTTTATTCATGGTAAACACTTCAAACCAACATCTTACACTATTTGCAAAACATAACCTGATTTTGAAAATGCAACTGCATTCCATGTCTTTCTCAAATTTACTTCAAAGTGTCAGTAAATCCAACAAATAATAAAACACAACTCATGTAAATGGAAATTGATTGCCATGATCCAACTTAATAAAATGGTAACTTTGCATAAAAAAGATCACAAATCAGATCTCAAACCAAAGACATACATCATAAAATGTGTCTCAAAATTTCCCAAAGAAAAGCCCCAAATGTTTCCCAAATTATGCCCCCTAAAAATCTGTCTGTACAATTAAACATTTATATCTGATTACGCAAACAGTTTATATGAAAGTGACACAAAATTCTAAACTGCACCTACAGGCAACTACTCCATGTAAAAACTGTCTTACTTGGGTACAAGTATGTTTTACTGAAACAGTCCTAAATATTTAACTTTCTTGTTTTCAATGTTATGGGAACTGTAAATGAAGTTTTTGAAAATTGATGATCAATTCTGGATCCTTATAGAAAGAAACTTCAATTACAAATCAAAGGGGAAATAACCCATATTTATGGACCCTTTGCCTAATATAATGCACTAGCAATAACTGTGACCAAAACAGGGGATGTATTTGATAAATGAACGCATCTGATATCAGATTTAATTGGGGGACACATTCAAGATTAACAGTGACAAACTTACCATAATCTTTGATGTCACTTGCAACATGGGAGGAGTAATCTGCAAATGAGGCATTCCATCTGCAACAAGTCAAAGTATTTTAATTCTATGCAGAATTCATTGCTAGCAGTAATAATTATAAATTAATACACATTATTTATGCTGCAACAATATTAATAACAATTATAAATTAATACAAATTATTAATGCTGCCAAAAAGGTGTAATATATTTTTCATGTCCTTTTATTTACAATAAAGTTAATATTGTATTATATTTGCATACCCATCTCATACATACCTTTTAGCATGAGTCTTCATGTCAAACATACTAATTGTGTATTCTGCAAGTAAAAGATTAAGACAATGAAATCATTATTTTCCATGTTGATTTTATATTCTTGTTGTTGATTTGGAGTTAATACCATTTCTCAGTGCAGATAGGCTGTACATGGTGGCCAGTATAATTCATGAGGGAAGAACCCAGAAAACTCCCCTGTAAGAAGCTCTGACCCACGGGAAGCTACTGGCAATTTTCTCACATACCCACATTTCTAGGCTATGACTCAAACCCACGTGGACAAAGGTGAGATGGCAGTGACTGGTAAAGGCAAGCACTTTAGATCACTTGGTCACTTGGGGCCCCATGTTGATGATTTTAGGTAATTAATGCAAATTATGGGAACACAATTTTATATATATTTCATAAGGTACTGGAATACATCATTGGTAGAACAACTGATATCACTTCAATGGAACTACTTTCTTCTCCTATTTAAGAAATATTCCTGCCCTGACATATGGTATATTTCCTCATTTAGACCATATTCATTTTTTTCTCTCTTCCTCCTTCTTAAAATAACTCCAAAAATATATAAAAATATGTTTCAAGTATTAATTTAAAATAGTTCCCTACATGTAAATGTGTGTGTGCGATTGGGATTTTTAAAATAGCTTTAACAATTTTTCAGTCATACCACTATGATGTCTGCAGTGTGGCAGTTTATAGTGATGTCTAGCACTGGGGCATCATGCCGCAGACATGCAGCATCATGTCCCACCCAGTCACATTATCCTGACACCAGACCAACCAGTCCTAACACTAATCTCTTAATGCTGAGCGCCTAGTGAGGCAGCTGTTAGTATCATTTTTAAAAGTCTTTGGTATGACTCGGTGGAGTTCGAACCTGCAACCTCCCACATCCAAGGTGGACACTCTAACCACTAGGCCACTGGAATGGTCAGTGCAGTGTCTGTAAACAAACTACACTGCAACCATGCTAAGAACATACAATTCATGTTTGAACATATTTAGCTACGTCCATTTAATTTGCATTTGTTATTTTGTTTCTCCACAATTATAAGTTATAATTGTTTGTTTTTTTACCTGACCTCATCCAAAATCAATTTCATGTTTCATTTTATTTTTGTAAACAACTAATAAATAGCTAATATTTTCTCTATGAGTGTGGGTTAAATATTAGGATCAATATCAATAGAAGTAAACATATTTATTAGGGTCTGGGTCATGGTCATTGGAATTCCCTCATAAAAATACCTAGCCCACCTGATCTTTACCACATGCTGTAATATAATTTTAGTAACAGAATCTTCTAGAATCAAAGTTTCCATTAAGTAATGTTTTTTCAGAAAATGTTAATTGTGACCTAGGTCAATTAGAGAGTTTTATAATCTTGTTTACTGGAAAAATTATTTATTCCTGCAATAACGATCTGAAGCTGTAATCAGTCTTATTGTTGTTTCAGTATTTCATTTGGGCTGCAATTATTTATTCAAATTATTATCCTCTGGAATTACAAAGTGCTCAATAATATTACTGGACATAGACATTAACTGAATTTTAGTGAATAAGGCAAAGATAGCTTGAGTTATACTGTTGTGATTAATCTGAAGACTGTAAACACATCATCACACTTCAGAGACTTGGCACATAGTACATAAGTACATTCAAAACTACAGGCACATCAACACCTTCAGCACTGGAACTTATTTGAAATACCACTGGAATTTAATTACAACTTTATTGATTAGGACTGGTGATAAAACATTTTGGACTATTTGGGATTTAATTCACAATACTGTAAGTTCTTTATCACTTTGTATTCTAGGGAAATTATTTGTTGAATTAAAAAAAACCTATAGGTTCTAGCTTGTTCTATTATTTAGTTTAAGACCAAAGAGTCATAATAGTAGATATAAACAAAATTTAGTGAAACTCCATAATAACATGCTTTATTATAGCATGAATTTGGACACAACATGATTATGGCTTGGCTATCAAATTTTGTAATAATTTCACTCATTTATTGAAGAACTACAAAACTTCAGGGCCAAAATAAATATAAGTCTGATTTAATAATTTTGCAATTTGTGTCATATTATTGAAGATAAATGTCTTATCACTGCTTCTTCTTTATATGAAAAGATGTTAAAAGTTAATATTTGTGAATGTTCATTTCAACTATGTCAATTATTTATCAATCACTGCATCTTGATCATAGATTAATTTGAAAGACAACATCTTTAAAAAGCTAACAATTGTTAATCTAATTATAGAACCATCAAAACCAAACCATTAAGCCTTCTTTGTGCATGACTTCAATACATCCTGCATACAATGTTGATTGGTCCAAAGTAAACAACAGCCAACTGGTGTTTGCTGAGTCAACCGGCATACACCACCAAGCATCAAGCAGTGCAGTGATCATAAAAGCTTTCGCACCCAAAATAATCAAGCAATTAATACACCCACCTAATTAAGTAATTGCTGATCATCAATGTCAACCTGACAGCTCAAGGGTGTTAAAATTATTGGGCACTGCTTTAAAAAAGCATAAAAAATGAAAGCTAAGCCATATTGTCATACAATATCATCAAACAATCAACTGACAGGTAGATCATACTGCCCACCCCCACCCCCAACAAAAATTACTGTCTGTTTGTTAACAATCATTCATACTGTAGTTAAAGGAATTATGTACATTTTTCAGATTCACATGGAATCAAGCAGAGAAACTTCAAGCAGTTTAATTTTATAGACACCATTTAATGACCGTGGCACCTAAATATGTATACATGTACTTAACGAAGTGTAAATGATTTTTATTGCTCCTTTTATTATTTTTGGACTTTTTGTGGCACTGAATTCAGATTCATAATTATCTATAGTGAAATGGCTTAAAATATATGCTCCTTTGGGCATATTTCAGAAGGAAATATTAAGGAGTACTGTTATGAATGCAATTACATAAAATGTTGAGCTAACACAACACATGGTTCTTTGCAAAAAAAAGTCAAATATTAAATATGCAATCATTGTTTTCACTATTTCCCATTTAATATGTATTGATTTGGGATTGTAACTGTTATTTTGTTGGGCAAGGGAACTGTAGCAAACTGTGGTATAGTCTGACCACTTATTTAAAGTATATAATGCTGGAAAAGTGATTATCATTGCAGAAATCATTAACTTGACTACCAGTGTGCCTGTAATCATTATCAGTCTCCCAAATCACGAACATTCCATATCATGAACCTTCCATATTAAGATCAGAAATTTTCTTATGCTCAAGTAACCATTCCTGTCTATAATTTATTTTGGTCATTTGAGTCAACATTATTTCCTCTCTGTATGCAACTTTGGAAATAAATGCAGCAGAGCTTTTGCTGATGATTTAATCTTCTTTTCCTTGCATTTCCTATCAATGATCATCATGTTTTCTTCACTGCATTTCCTAACAGTGACCATCCACCATGTTCTCTTCACTGCATTTCATATCAGTAATGATATACCATGCTCTACCCAAGCTAATCAAAATCATTAAGACATTTCTGCTAGCCAATGAAATTGACTATCTTATATTTCTATGGCAATGAAAGCACTCCATTCAGATGGCATTCTACAGTTACATACTTTGCATTGGGTTAAATTTGTAAAGAAACAAAACAAAATCCAAGGTTTTCCTCACTGGCTAACTTGGCTATTTAAAAAAGATCTTGTAAATCTTAGGCATTGCTGAAAGAACTTTTAATTCCATTTATTTTGGTGTATTATTGATGGTTTGGGTAATCTGGTTACAGAGTATAAAGCTTGGTTATATTTTAGATATGCAATTATTAAAAAAAATATGCTAGCTCCACATAGCAATTTTCACTTCCTGGATTTCAATGGGAAAGTATTAAATAAAATCAGAATTTTTTTTTAAATTTTTATATATTCTGTAATTCATTCATTCCACTTTCAGAAGCTGGTATTGCCTACTCTTACAAAATTCATTTTCCCTATTTTAATAACTTCTAATGTTAGCATAATTTGTACTAGTTCAGGCTAATTTTTCAAGGACATGGGGACAGCCATTTCAATCAGGTATGAGTTTAGATCATGCATGATTTCCACAATTACAACATGTCAAGAACTGTACACAAGAGTAGTATAGAGAAGTAGCTCTCCACTGTGCATGTTGTTAATGCAAACAAATTCACCTTATATCTGTCACTCTGTCAGAAGTCCTGTTTTTATGCTCACCACAGGAACCACTGTGGGAACCTTCTTGGACCAAAAATGAACAAGAGTCCCTCAAATGGACTGTCAATCAACTGGGCAAAAAGAATTTCCAGGTATTCAAGATAAGACTATTTCTTTTACCTACTGACTGTTGACATACTTGATGTCACATTGGCACCATTTCATTAAGAACAAAGTAGACAGCATTAGAAGCCTTTTGGTGAAAACACAATATCAATGACCATCCACTCAGAGAGTAGTGACAAAAAAAATTTCAAAACTGCTGTTGTCCCAGCCATATTTGATGTATGACTGGCACCATTTTCATGTGGGACCAACTAGGTATCATAAGAAGTCTACTGGTGAAAACCCCATGTTGATATAACAATCTATTTGGGAGGAAAGGAGTAGAGATAAAAATATTTTTAAGATGGTCATGCAGTAGCTATATTTGAGGTCAGATTAACACCATCCACCACAAAACATCTTTCAGTGAAAGCACAGTAATCTAGGAGAAGCAGCAATAAAAAGATTTTCCAGGTGGTCATGCAGTAGCTATATTTGGGGTCAGATCAACACCATTTTCAACTAACTAGATGTCAGAGGAGGTATTTCAGTGAAAACCCCATACTGATAATCGTTCACTCAGAAAAAGTAGTGATAACAAGATTTTTATGATGGCCGCTGTGGTGGCTAGTTTGAATGTCTGAGTGGCATCATTTTCATTTAGACCAACTAGACATTATAAGAAGTCTTCTTTTCAAACCCCCATGTTAATATGACTCTTTTCTTCTGGAGAAGTAGCTATATCAAAGATTTTCAAGATGGCTGCAGTGGCGGCAATGTTTAATTTCAGATCATCACCATTTTCATTTAGGAAATATTAGACATCAAAGGAAATGAAACCCCATGTTGACAGGACTATCCATTCAAGGGTAGCTATAACAAGATTTTCAAGATGGATGCTGTTTTGGCCATATTATATATCAGCCCAGTACCATTTTAATTTGAAACCAACAAGACATCATAATAAGTCTCATGTTGAAAACTCCATGTGAATATATTCAGCATAAGTAAGTAGCATAATTGATTTTGTAAAGAACTGTTGTGGTGGCCATATTGTATGTCACATCAGCATTATTTTCATTAGGACCACAGAGACATCATAAGAAGTCTTTTAATGAAAACCCCATGCTGATATGACCATCTATGCAGGAGGAGTAGTGATAAGATTTTCAAGCTGATTACTGACACTGCCATGACAGACACCAGATCGGTACCATTTTCATTTAGGACCAAGGTGAAAACACCATGTCAATATGACCTTTAATTCAGGAGAAGTAACAATAAGAAGATTCTCAAAAATGGCCACTATGGTGACTATATTGTATTTCAGATTGGCATCATTTTCATTTTTGACCAACTAGACATCATATGAGGCCTCTTAATGAAAAGCAAATTTTTAAGTAAATAATGCTTCTCCAAATCTTCTTACCCAATCGCATTACATTAGGAATATCAGCCTGCTACCTCATGAACCCAGCCCTACTGAAAGACGAAAATCCTTTCTGCGACAATAGTCTCTTCTGTGCGTTTCAATAGACAAAGGGCAATAACTCTTGCTCATTATCTCCCCTTGGCACTTTCAGGTCTCATTAGTTTGTATGTGAGCCAGGAACCAATGAGGATGCTGACATGGTGTTGTGGTTGGGAGGGTTTTTAAGTAATGTGATTGGGTAACTATTCTCTGAGAAACATAATTTACTTAAAAATATGCTTTCTCCTTCAAATACATTCCCCAGTCACATTATGTTAGGAGAATAAGTAATAGAAGGAGGGGATGATGAGCATCTGACCTCTACCTCAGGTATCCTAGTATGGAAAACTAGCTGGATTCCCCATGTGAACGATAACCTGTTTTCCCAATTACATAAGCAACACAGAATGGGGCCACTTGACCTGTGACCCTAACATATGGCTAAGAAGATGAATATATATATCTTCCTACTTACAAAATTTCACCGACAAATCCAGCAAAGCTAACAAGCTGTGTTGACTGATCTAGATGGGTCAAGTGGCAATCTCTGCTACTGGAACGACCAGATTCAAGATTTGTCTCTGTGATGCTAAATCTCTGAGATGAAGGCTCAAGAAGGTTGACTCTGCATGCCAGCCAACAGCTTCTATTGTATCTCAGATCGAAACATTGCATTCAAATGAGAGGCTCGCAGATGTGGCTCAAAGCTTCTTAACAGTAATCTTTTTGAGGCAACTCTGATCTGGTTAGGTGTCCAAGTACACTGAATGTACAACAAATTCAGCCATGAAGGAAGGGCTTGAGAGGTGATATCCTGTGTTCCAGCTCACACCAGAAGGCAGAGGTCTTTACACATACCACGACTTGTCTCTGTGCGTTTCAAGTAGTGCTTTAGAACGCAAACAGGATCTTGCATGGCTGTTGTTTTCAACCTGGCTATGGAAGAAAGCAATCAAGTGACAACTGTTTGATTACCAACAGATGGTAACCTATTTTGGGCTACAAAGCCTGGTTGTGTCAAGAACCAATGAACCCTCCAATCTGAACTGAAGAGAGCTCAGGTAGACATAAAGGGCATGCAGCTCTCTTACCCTGCATTCAGAAGCTAAAGCTAACAGGAAACATGGATGATAGTGACTACAGCAACATGTGGACTAGAGGTTCGAATGGATTTGAATTGAGCAATGTTAAAACCCAGGATTGGTTCCATATGGAAACAGATTGAGGGATTTTGGTCAGTTAAGTCCAAAAAGGTCAAAACAATTTGATAGGTCTATTATCATGCCCACAATTAAGTCTGGCATGATGCAAGAATGTGTCCAATATCATGGGGTGGTAGCCTTTGATAGAGATTAGGGACAACTGTTTCTCCTTAAAGAGCCAGAAAAGAAAGTCAGTCAGTTGAGGGATTGAGGCATGCAGAGGGATGATGTTGTTGGTATGGCACCAGTCTCTGAAACAAGCCACTTTTCCTCACAAGTCTTCAGAGAGGAGGGCCTTCATTCAGGATAGAGTGTCAACCAAAACACTAAATCTGCCGGGAATGTGTCTGATTTGTATGCTGATATTGAGACTGTTGCATCAACATGGAAACTGCCAAGTCAGAACACAAAGGTCGTGTGATTTGGTCTCTCTGTTTCAGATAGGTCACTACCAGAGTTGTCGGACCTACTGAGGACCATTTCTGCCTCAGAGTAATCTTTTCAAAAGTGAAAGTGTTGATGACACATTTATTTCTAGGATGTTGATGTGTAGAGGCTGTTCCCCCAGCTCCAACATTGTCGGCAACAGGTGGGCACCTACCTTGAATACCACTAGGGGGCTTCTCCAGTGGGATTTCCATGGTCAGCCAACCTGGGTTGCACCAGTGATGCAGGAATGATTGAAACTTGGGCATGATCATGACTGTTTGATTAAGGGGGATTCAAAAAGGGTACCATTGTGCTCGCAGTGTCCACATAAAAAAAGATGGCAGAGCTGGATCAAACCAGCTGCCACACCAAATAAACCAAGGAGGTGCAAACACTCTCTTGCTGAAATCCAAGTCTAGTTGGAAATGGATTCAATGTGCTTGACGCTTCTGAATACACGAATACAAGGAAGTTACACCAAATTCCGGTAGGTTAAAAATTCCACGTCCAGATGGACAAAATTCTGGAATGAACAGAGATCTGACTTTTCCCAGTTCACTTGAAAGCCTGGATTATCTAAAAAAGAGAGAAGATCGTTTCTGCATTGAAGTAGAATAGACCTTACCATATGTTTCTGGACGACGCCGTCCAGATACGCTGCCATTGTTAAAGACAACGTCAGTTGATCAGGGTGATGACGTAATCCATAATCTCAGTAAAAGCTCAAGGGCTGATGTTGAGGTCAATGGGAGAACTTTAAATTCATAAACTGTGTTGCAGTAAGCAAAAACGGAGAAAATATTCGTGACAGCGGGTGGATAGGGATAATATGTGTTGGTCGAATCGAGATTGACAGAATACTTGTCCCATCAAACGGAGAGGCAGACTGAACCAACCGTCTACATCTTGAATTGATTGAGGTAACTCCAGTCAACGATGGGTCTCAACTTGCTGTTTGCTTTCTGAAAAAGAAACAGCTTTGAATAAAACCCCGGGGACTGTGGTCTTGCACAAGCTCCATTGTCTTTTTTTTGTTGATGAGCAACTGTATCTCCTGTTGTAGAAAGGCATCCTCTCCCGATCTGATGGTGCATCCATGATGAGGGTAGAGGAAGAGAGGGGAGGGGACTGTTGAGGAACAAAACCCGCAGTCCCTCCAAATGAGCTGGATCACACACACACACACATACACACACCTGTTATGTGGGAATAGGGAGATCCAGTGATCACCTCTGATCTATTGCTTCCTAAGGATCAATATTGGTTGAGTGGCCTGCCTTTGAACTTCCTCTATTCTTCCTCCACCACAATGGTGACCAGAATAGAGTTGTCAAGAAAAAAAGGGTATGACAAGGTTTGCAAGCCATGGATCGCAGATATGCGACACGTCTTCTCCAAAGCAAATTGACTGAACCCATCAAAGTATTGGCCATGGTATGGTGAGCAGCCCTGGTCAATGACCTCAGCAATCCTGGCCGTCACCTCCCAAGCATGGCTATTGCCAGGTGTCTCCGTTGAGTTTGGAAGGTGCCAATGAGGAAAATTCCAACAATGAAGAAGGTGCAACAACATCCTGAACCAACTCTGATGGACATGGAGACATTTGTCCGCCTTACAAAACAGACAAGCAGACATATGAACAGCTACTATAGTCTTGTCAAATGAAATGAGATCAGTACTGAAGGCGTCTGTCACCTTAAGCCTGTCTCTTCCTTCTCATCGAGTTCTACCAATTCTTTTGAGTAATGGTAGGGGGTGGAGGACATTCTGAAGTAGCCAACATCCTATAAATGTTCTTAACGGCAGCCTGAAGGCAAAACTTCAGTCCATTCCAATCTGAGTAAGATGCAAAGGGTGGAGGATTTGAAGAAGTTCCGTTGCACTCACTGCGCGTCGAGGCCCAACTGAGTCTACATGCTCTGAAGAAGACATACCAAGCAGTATGAAAACAAATTCCATCCCTAAGAAAATGTCACTAGCTCCATTTGTTGACACGCAGTAAAGTTCAGCACTGCTAGACTGCCAGTTGGTTTGCCCAGTGAAAGGTTGGCCTGGAAGCTAGCAGCATAGAAGATGGTCTCGCTATCATGAGTACCAACTGCTCCAAGTGCCTGGCTGGCTGGACAGATTTCTCAACTGAATCTCTGTCATAGAGGGGGCATGTTGCTGATGGTATGGTTAGATGGATAGATCTGTCACTAAGATCCCCGTAAATCAAATGTGGCTGTACTGATTCAGTGAAAAGGTCCCCATGTTGGAATGGCTGGATGGCCAGTGATGGCTGGACAGTCAGCGATGCTGCAGTTGTATTATGTATTAAATCCAATGGATCCAGTACAAACCCCATGTGTTCAGACTTATAGGGCTGAAGACCATTCTTGGACATGCTGAGGGACGTATGCCCACTAGTCTGCCTAAAATTGGGGAACACTTTCCCCAATGAGAAGAGTCGGAGGTGGCTAAGCCGTCTTCTCAGTCTCCTGTGCTGGATGGTCGGTGACAGCTGGATGGCCGTTAACAGTGCAGTGGTATAAGGAGGTGGAGCCAACTGATCCAATATGAACCCCATATACCCTGACTTACATGCCCGAAGGCCATGCTAGAACATGCAGGGGGACTTAAGCCCACTGAGCTGCCTAAAATTGAGGAATACTCCCCAATGAATCTGTATTGCAAACAATTATTTGTAAATTGTCTTCCTTGACTTATTTCATCTTTCCTTCCCTTCAATACTGAATGGACTATTGCTAAACGTGCATTTTATGGATTTAGTAAACATTTCTCCTGAAATGACACAAGAAAAAAGCATACATGACCAAATCAGTATGTAACTAACTAGCTAAAACAGAAACCCAGATTTCCTCTGATCACTTATTACAGATGCTGCATATTATAGAATGTGTATACTTAGTATAAACAAAACAAGAGTCATGGTAAACTTCCATGCTTTGAAGTTGCATAAATAGCATTTATATGACATTCTGCCGAATGAGACAAGAAGAGAAAGCAAAGCATAAATCTGTAATTCAACAAGTTAATATCTTGCTAATAAAAATATAATCCCTGTTACTGATGAAGGAATTGAAAAAGTCAGTGTCACATTAGAAACTTATAGACTATGCCTTGAACTTATGCAATTCAAGTAATTAGTTGACTGTACTACTGAAACAACACAAGAAGGGAAAAACAAAAGCGTAAATTACAAATGCAGCATGTTAGTCACTAAAACCAACTAATTTACAAATGAAGCAAATGAAAAAGGTCAAAGTTGTGCTAAATTGTAATGACCTTGCAGAGGTCAATGAAAGCATGTTGTGGTGTGGTCTTAAAAGGACAAAATCCCCAACAGTGACAAAATCATTCAAATTTGGCAAAAATCATATAAAAAAATTAATACAACCTGCAGCAAAATGATTAATCTACACCATAAATTCCAAAGGAATGTTGGATGAGTTAATCAGAACACAATAATGGCTTGGATTGTCCGATGATGATGTGATCCAGTACAGCAGCAAAACTAAAAACTAGCAACACCTGGCAGTGCCAAGGGGAGGCAATGGGCAAAAATTACTACCGTTTGTCTATTGAAATGGACAGAAAAGACAATTTTCATCTTTTACTAGGGCTGGATTTGCATATTAGCAGGCTAAATCCTAATATAATGTGATTGGGAAATGTATTTGAAGCAGAAACTCCATCCTGACATGACCATCCATTTAGGAGGAGTTATGATAAAATTTTCAAGATGTCTGCTGTGGGGACCAGAAGGGATGTCCAAGTGGCACCCTTTCATTTGGACCAACTAGGTTATGGGATGAATATGTTTCATGTCAATCCTCCAAGTAATTTAGGAGAAGTAGTGAATACAAGGTTGTGCTAACAAACAGACAATGGATGAAAAAGCATCCCATAAGCTCGTCTGGTCAATGACCTTTTGAGCTAAATAAAGTATCACAGAATAAAATGAATCATGCTATGTCTCATGTGTGCTTCACTGGTGAAACTAAAAGTGAAAAACTTATGCAAGTCAAGTCATGAGAATATGAGCAAGGAAAAGGTCAATGCAACGTGTATTAGCAAATTAAACACTGCTCAAACAATTTTTAGTAATTCAGGTACCTGTCCTTCCTATGTACAAAACATTCTCAAGGTTAGATGGGCAGACCTTTTGGGGCCCATCCATTGTTAGAGTTTGCAGCTTCTCACCAGTCATGGGGTCCAATGCTATCCATGAATCTCGTTTGGTCCCTAAAAGAAAGCAGAAATATGAGAAAAAAATGAAAAACAATTTTCTTGGGCCTCTTGGAGAAAATGGGGGAGTTGTGCAGTACTTAGTTTCATAAATGGATGCACCACCTACAGGTTTAAAAGAGACCCAATGCGATCTTGTGACAAAGAGTCCCTCAAAGGGCTCTACTGACCGAAAATCTACAAGAATATAAGACTACTTCTTCTGTCCTTTTATTCTTTCTAATGGCTGAGTATTGATACTGTCTGATATTCTTCACAACTCCAATGTACCTAAATCAGTAACAAAATTATTTGTGTACAGGTCTAAATTGATGTGTTTACAAGTCACCTGTAAGTACAAGAAAAATTCTTGTCATGTCTTATCACCTTGAATCATGGACAGAAAGTCATTTAACCTGTCTAAGACAATATCAAGATATAGCCATGCACCAAGTTTGATTTAATCTATATTAAACACTTTCCAGAGAATGATGGTATCATTTAAGGTATTCATAAGACATATCAACAAACTTGATTTAATAATAATCCATTCTTACTTGTTTGCTTTATCATGCTCACAAGCCAATACAGATACAACCCCAAGTCAAAAGGCTTTGACCTTCAAATCATTGTCAGAGAGATGACTATCAATTTGTTCAATGGAATGGAACTAAATACAGTATTTACTTGTATATGTAAAAGTCAATGTGTTCAATATGCAATCAATTATAAAAATGTAAAGCTATGACCTTTCACTCGACCCTAATGTCAATTAAATCTGGTTTTCTAAAGTAATTCTCAGAATCGAAGAAATATCTTAATGGTATTTATCTGCAACATTTTTATTCTGAACCAATAAAATACTATAAAAAATGTTTAGTGAAAACCATGCAAATGCCATCATATGAACATCACTTTCATTCAATACCAGCTCATTTTGTTATAATAAGTGTTTGGGTGAAAACCTCACATCAATAAGACCATCATTCAAGGGAAGCAGCCATAAAAAAGTTTCAGAATGGCCAACAAAGCAGTCAGATCAATATCATTAAGAATAACTATATACTGCATGAGGATCTTTTTAATTTTAGTATGACCATTTAATGAGGATCTTTTTAATGTTGACCATCTAATGAGGGTCTTTTTAATGTTGGTATGACCATCTAATGAGGATCTTTTTAATGTTGGTATGACCATCTAATGAGGATCTTTTTAATGTTGACCATCTAATGAGGATCTTTTTAATGTTAGTATGACCATCTAATGAGGATCTTTTTAATGTTGACCATCTAATGAAGATCTTTTTAATGTTGGTATGACCATCTAATGAGGATCTTTTTAATATTGGTATGACCATCTAATGAGGATCTTTATAATATTGGTATGACCATCTAATGAGGATCTTTTTAATGTTGGTATGACTATCTAATGAGGATCTTTTTAATGTTGGTATGACCATCTAATGAGGATCTTTTTAATGTTGACCATCTAATGAGGATCTTTTCAATGTTGGTATGACCAACTAATGAGGATCTTTTTTTTTTTGTATGACCATCTAATGAGGATCTTTTTAATGTTGGTATGACCATCTAATGAGGATCTTTTTAATGTTGGTATGACCATCTAATGAGGATCTTTTTAATGTTGATGATCTAATGAAGATCTTTTTAATGTTGGTCTGACCATCTAATGAGGATCTTTTTAATGTTGGTATGACCAGCTAATGAGGATCTTTTTAATGTTGGTATGACCATCTAATGAGGATCTTTTTTTTGTTGGTATGACCATCTAATGAGAAGTAGCTGTTATATTTTTCAAATTCTGGCTAGTTATGTTAGCACGATTCTCAGTGAACACCAACTACCAGGGGTTTTAATAGGAAATAAAGTAGAAGAAGTTGGAAAAACAGTATTGGGAGGGTGGGTTAGAGGGGAGAAGAGGGGGATGGTTTCAGAGGACAAAACCTTTGTTGGGAGATATGGGAGCTGAAATGGTTTTGGTGTATCAACGAGTTAGACTATCTCTCTGACAGAAATGTGAAATCTGTTTTAAAATGTTTTTGTTTTGTATGACAGAATTTTTTGATAAAATATGTATGAACAATTCATATCTCTTGGAGTTTACTTTCCTGATGATCTGATGGGTTCCGTTCAATTAAATAAAACAATTATCATGCAGAGTCAGCAGGATTGCTGATATTGATATTCAACCATATTCAACCATTCAAATAAGTTCAAAGTTCTTTTGAATTACATGATTATCTCTTTATTATCAATTTTTATTTAGAATAATAAAGAAAAAGCAAACTTGACATTTTATAATAATACACACAATGAAGTCAATAATACAACGAATCAATTTAAGATAACATATTGTGGCATGGGCAAACCCCTAGCTAGATGATACTGTAGACCTACTTTATAATACTATGTTCTTAAAATGTTAAAATTTATAAATTACAAATCAGTTCTATAAGAAGGAAATTCACTTTGGATAAATGTTTAACACATGTTAGAATAAGTGTTGCATTCATGTTGTATTTTATGTTAATATATTGTGTATTAAGTCTAACTGGATGCAAAATGTCGAGATGTCAATCATCACTGGAATCTTTCATGTAATGTATCCATATATGTCCAATGGCCTATTTCAGTGCATGTTTCATTCTATTCCCTACCTACATCAGCGTAATGAATATATCTCCACTTTCCTTCCAGCTAGCTGTATATCAAGATTCTCCTCATCTGTGTGTCATGTCTGAAGATGATTTTCAGAACAAACCAATAGGGAATTTATTGCCTTTCTACTAATTTTTAACTCTGGATGGAAGAAAGAGAACAACACAATGCATCCACTATGAAATGTTAAGGTACTTTTCAGTAACAAAACAAAAATACCATGATTACTTGTTCCAAGTAAAGTCAAACCCTACCTGTGTATAAGATACCCTCTGTACTTTTACATGGAGAGGCAATAACAAGCTCTGGTATGGTAAAGGGCAACTTCTTAATGCCATCTGAATTGTCAGTAATAGCATACAGACTGCCATCTTTGGGGTCTGGCAAGAAGCTGAAACTAAATTATAACAAGATTGTAATGTTTAGATAAAATTTAACAAAACTATCAAATTGTGCACTGAAGTAAAATGATTTAAATTGCATAGATAATCATTTAATAATGTTCCCAACATGCAACAACAGACAACAGAGACACTAGGACACCAATTTTAACAGTATTTCAAAAGCATCCAAAACTAAAACTAGTATTAATGAGTGCATCATAAAAAGCCCCACTCTCTACAATCTGATCAACAGGGCTTTAAACAAAATCTCAGCTGTAATATTTGAAGTTTAGAGAAGATGGGCATTCAAGACATAAAATTCTTCAAATGACAACATGAAATGCTGGAAATCCAACTCACTCAAGGTCTATAAAGGTGCACTATAACGTTGGCCAAAATGCAATATTCCTTGCAAAAGTCACACTGTGCAATCAAAATTAGGAAACTTAAAAATAAGGTGTCATAACTCTTCAAAATGAAAATGCAGAACACTTTAAATCAAAGTCTTATCAAAATAAAGTCATATGCCTGATTTGGTTGAAATGCAACAAAGCTATTTAAACTTATTTTGCAGAAACCAAAGTCTGGAGGATGGGCAATCAGGGGCCATAACTCTTCTGAATGCTGTCATGGAATGCTGAGATTCAGCCTCCTCACTCAAGATATCAACAATCTGAAGCCACATGCTAGATTTGGTTGAAATGAAATTTTGGTGAAGTTATCATATAGAAACCAAAATCAGAACAATGGGAAACAAGGGGCCGTAAATTATATGAATGTTTGCTATGCAATGCTGGTTACAAGGTTCTGATGCAGTAGAAATTTAATATTAATGATAAAAAGGGCAATGACTCTATCAAAAATAGATTTGAAAATATGAAACCTTTAAAAGACACAGGCAGCATCCCGTAAGCAGACATGAATATAAGAGACATGTCACTATTCAAACTGAAGCTGACAAGACAAAACCTGCAAAAGGCACATCTAGGACTACGACAATGTGCACACCAAATTGCATCAGAATATGCTGAATAGTTCCTGAGCTACGCCGGTTACAAGAATTTACTGTAAAGCAGATGTAATATTGATGGAAAAGAGGCCATAACACTATCAGGAATGAACCTGAAAAGATGAAACCTCTAAAAGGCACACCAACATATAATTGGCATTTCACCTGCCAAACTGCATCTAATGTAAGGGTTGCAGAGCAATCTTGGTTACAAAGCAGTATCCTAAGTGATTATATGCAGTTAACTGTCAAGGGCCATAACTCTGTCTAAAATAGAGTTAATAAGAAAAACACATGAAAGGCACATCTAAGTCTATGAGACATTGTATACACCAAACTGTATTAAGAATATTTTGAAGAGTTCATGAACTATAATGGTTACAAGAATATGCTCTGGTGGACATGTGACACTGATGGATAAAGGACAATAACTTCGTTCACATTTGACTTGAAAAGAGAAAACTTGTTAAAGCGAATCTACATGTAAAAGGCGATTCACCTACCACATGGCATCCCATTATGAGGAAGGGATATAGAGATATGCTGATTTCAAGAAGTGTGAATGGATAAACAGATAGACAGACAGACAGACAGATGGCCAGACAGACAGATGAAAAAGTGATATTGCTTGGATAGACATATGAAAAGTCCACCATGTTGTGTGAGGGAATAGATTTCAACTTTATGAATTAAATATTTTAACAAGAATTATGCAGAATGTTTCATACTTAACAATAAGTCATAGAGGTGATTAATATTCCTAATAAAAATACAAACATAGAAACGTCTTGATCTTAGCATAACAGTATCCTACTTTTGCCTATGGTAACTGAATACTCCCATTAACTTTTGGGACAATATATACAACTGCATCGGAGGAAATATGATCCTTTGTTTTAACTGTTTCTCACAGCCATGACCAAAATCAACCCAACTCTACCTGAAATATAGGAATTTGATGAACAAGACGTAACAGTTATATATCCCATAATTGAACATAAAAATTAATAAATTTTTTTATCTCAAGTTATGATCAGAAGGCAAACCCTGCCTTAATGCCAATTTCTATTGTTAATACATTAAAACAGTGATAGATTTTCAGTTTTTTGCTGTTTATTTATGAGCATTCACAGCTATAACCCGTCAGAGTATCAAAAATAATCAATTGTTTTTCCAACAATGAAACTGTAAAGCAAGGCATAAAAAACCCTACTGCATTTCAGAGGGGTGGTAGATCAACTGATCCAAACATTCATTTATTTTACAATCTTTATCACAAGTCTTTCAAGTGCCAACAATGATATATAAGAACACAGGAGAGCAAAATTTCTGGTAGGTAAAAACTGTTCTAATATATTGCCATTTACTCAAAGGCACATGACTTTTGTTTACATGCAAAATGTTTCTTTTGATCATGTGATATTGTCAATTTAACTTCAGAAAAATATTGGCAATGACTAGTGAAATTTAGTCAAGCACTCACACACACATATGTACAGTATGTACATATGTATGTACTGACATACATACATACATACACACATACATATATGCATGCAAGCATGCATCCATCCACAAACATACATACATACATACACACACAAACACACACACATACATACATATATACATACAATTTACCTGCACTCTATGACCAATAAATGAGTGAAGGTTCAAAATGTTTTAATGGGATAAAAATATACCACTGAAAACTTCTTACAAATGTCAGAAATTGACGAAAGTCATGGCATATATAACTAGGGATAAAACAAAAATTTGGACAATAAAAGAATATAAATATTACATGCAAACATTTATTGTGACAGACTTGTAGCAGACTACAAGCTATGAAAAAATGATTTGTTTTGATGATTTCTATTCTCTTGTAAACAGTCTACTGCCAAGTCACAAATCTACCAAACAATTTTGGCAGCATTCTCTTGAAGCAGTGAAAATATGGTACACTGCATCAAACTACTATAAATAAATAACAATGCTCAAATATTTTCTCCAATTTTTTTCAATTTATCTTTGGAAGGGATTAACTTTTTTAAGAATTTATCATTTTTATGAGAACTAGCTTGATTTGACAAAATAATAAGTTTTATTGTGTCACATAAAGAAAAGAAAAAAACATTATTTGGAAAAATTACTAAAGAAAGCAATAATTTCAATCAGCAAGCAATACAGATAACATACCCTGCACTGACATCTACTGGAACTTTAATAACTGGATCTGGAAGGAAAACAAAAGTAAAATAAATTAAAGAAAGTGAATCTCCAACTAAAATCCAGTTTTCAGATCTAAATGGTGAACAAGACTTCCTCAAAGGGATTGATGCTCTACTGTCCCAAAAGAACATACAGATCTTTAAGATAAGACCATTTCTTCTTTTGAACTGGTGTGTTAAAAGCATCTCTGATATTCTTGAGCAAAATGGTTTCCAAATTAGATGCTATGGTAGTTATACTGGATGTAAGAGTGGCACAATTCATTTAGGCCAAACCAGACATTATTTTGAACTTCTGGTGAAAAACCCATGCCAATGTGACAATCCATTCAAGAAAGAGTGAAAAGCTATTCAATATGTTCATTGTGGCAGCCATATTGAATGTCTGCAGGGCACTGTTTTCATTTAGGACCAACAAGATATCATAAGAAGTCTTTTGGTGAAAATCCTATCTTGATATGACCTTCAATTCTGGATTAGCAATAACAAGATTTTCAAGATGGCAATCATGCTGGTTTTACTGGATGTCAAATCAGTCTCTTTTACATTTAGGACCAACAAGACATCATCAGAGATCTTCTGGTGAAAACCCCATGTCAATATGACTTTCCATTTTGTAGGAGCAGTTATAAAGAGACTTCCAACATGGCTGCCACTGTGGCTATATTTGAGGTTAGACTGGCACCATTTTCATTCAGGACCAACTAGATGTCATAACCAGTCTTCTGGTGAAAACCCCATGTAGATAGGAGAAGCAATAACAAGATATTCAAGATGGTTGACATGGTAGTTGTACTGGATGTCAGAAACGTACATGTACCATTTTCATTTAATACTACCTATACATCATAAGAAGTCTTTTACTGAAAACCCAATATCAAATCGACTTTCCATCTAGGATTAGCAATAAGGTTTTCAAGATGGCCACTGTACAGGACATTTTGGACATCTGATCAACACAGTTTTTATCTAAGACAAACTAGACACCATAAGAAATCTTCTGGCAAAAACTCCATGCGAATATGACTTTCCATTCAGGAGGATTAGTGATAAGATTTTCAAGCTGGCTGATGTGATAGCTATATTACATGTCAGTGCAACATAGTTTTCATTTAGGACCATCTGACATCATAAGAACTCTAGCTAAAACCTCAAGCTGATATGATCTTCCGTTCAGGTGAGTAACATTAACAAATCTAGATGTCCAGGCCACAAAATATTCATTTATGGCCAACTAGACATCTGTTGAAAACCACATGCCAACATGACATTCCATTCAGAATAAGTGGTGATTTTTAAGATGGCTGCTGTGGTTGTCATATTGAATGTCAGATTGGCACCATTTTCATTTAGGACCAACAAGAAGTCTTTTAATGAGAACCCCATGTTGATATGACCATCCAATCACAAGGAGTGATGATAAGATTTTTCAAGATGGCTGCTCTGGTGGCCATATTGAATGTCTGAGAAGAACCATTTTCATTTATGACCTGTAGACCCTGGGATGACTGTGTATGATGTATCATAATCGTCCAAGTAGTCAAGTGGGAGTAGTGATAACAAATTTGGGCTAATAGATGGATGAATGTCAGACAACAGAAAACAGACAAATGGCCATTCCATAGCTCCTCTGGTCTATGACCATTAAAGCTGAAAATGAATAAGTATTGAATGTAATAATATGATATTATCATTTGTAAGTTATTGTACTTCTAATTTTTAGGCTGAAGTAGCTATTTTAAAAAGTGGACACTGGGCAGAAGCAAAAGATCAATAATTCTTTAATGCTCAATAGTGTACATTCCTTTACAAAACAAACAGACAAGATATTTCTGCTTTTCCTAATGTTGGCTGACATAAATTTTCCTTATATATTTCACTTAAGAAAACAATGCAACACACAGATAAAATTTTACTGAATCAAATTTGTATCTGAGACTATTATCATACCAAAAATTATTTAGTAGATATAAACTTCATCTGATGAGTCACTACATCGTCAATAATGTTTGCATGGGTTTATTATCCTGGATTTTTAAAATTCACAAAATAAATAAAATGAATCCAAAAAGGTTTCTTACTCTGAAACAACAGAAAATAACCAAGATATTGCATGTCATGCAGTCTCCAAAACTGTCATAGCAATATATAATACGATTTTCTCAGCCCACCTACAGTTTAGAAATGTGCTGTGCTGGAATGTCCCAAAGTAGACTCTAGAGGCAGCAAAATAACAAGTTGGAACATGTTTTGTTTTTGCAAATGTACAATAGCTGTCATCTGCAAACCTAATATGAAAGACAGATTTACAATGACAAATAGTCATATTCACAATACAAATATGAAAGATTTACAATGACAATTAGTTGTATGCACAATACAAATATGAAAGATTTACAATGACAATTAGTTGTATGCACAATACAAATATGAAAGATTTACAATGACAATTAGTCATATGCACAATACAAATATGAAAGGGAGATTTACAGTGCCAAATAGTCATATGCACAATACAAATATGAAAGACAGAGTTACAGCAACAAATAGTTGTATGCATGACACAAAAGTGAAAGACAGAGTTACAGTGACAAATAGTCACATGTACAATACAAATATGAAAGACAGAGTTACAGTGACAAATAGTCATATGCACAATACAAATATGAAAGACAGAGTTACAGTGACAAATAGTCGTATGTATGAGACAAAAGTGAAAGACAGAGTTACAGTGACAAATAGTCACATGTACAATACAAATATGAAAGATTTACAGGGACAAATAGTCGTATGCACAATACAAATATGAAAGACAGAGTTACAATGACAAATACTCATATGCACAATACAAAAATGAAAGACAGATTTACAATGACAAATAGTCACATGCATTATACAAAAATGAAAGACAGAGTTACAGTGACAAATAGTCATATGCATGATACAAATGCGAAAGAGATTTCCAATGACAAATAGTCGTATGCATGATACAAATATGAAAACAGTATTTTCTCACATTCCTATATATGTTCATGTTTTCCAATATAGAACATCGTTTGAGAACATCCCAATATTTCATCACATTACTATCATCTTACATCACATGATGTGACAACAGTGTTTTGATTGGTGCATCACTGACTTGATTGTATGATATTATGACATCATGATATTATGACATCATGATATTATGACATCATGACCCTCTGCTATTATTCTATCACTCTAATTTCAGTAGTTATCTATCTGCATTTAATCTCATTCCACATCTGCACCACATTTTTGGCACAAACCAAACTTGTTACCATCTCTCAAGATAGAAATATCTGTAATATATCATTTGTCATTTTTATGCTTTAACTGTACAGACTGGGTGCCATTATTTTCTGCTTTAACTGTTACAGACTGGGCGCTATTATTTTATGCTTTAACTGTACAGACTGAGTGCCATTATTTTCTGCTTTAACTGTATAGACTGGGTGCCATTATAATATATGCTTATCGCCAAGAATGTGAGATAAATAATTCTTCATCATGTATAAGTGTGGATAGTAAATCTTCACCCTCATTTTGCAAAAGCTCTTGTTTCATGCAAAATTCTTATCCTTTGGTGGAATTTTTCTATCCTACATCGATTCTATTGATCTGTGTATAAAAGGGACGTAAATTTTATAATACAAACTGAAATAATAAATCAGACCTTCTTTGAGTCTCCATAGCACTCTGCCCGAGTTCCTTGATAGGGCATAAAAGGAACCATTCAAGGTGGACACAAACAGATTGGGAGATTCATGCAGTGAAAGTGAGCTGAGCTGAAACATATAAATAAATGTATTAAAAAAAAACATTGTTTACTGCTGTAAATAATGTTTTTAGTTGATTTTAATACTAAAATATGTTGCATAACTGCTTCCCAATACCAGGCAAGTAAATGCTTCCAATTAGACACAGGAATTTGTTTAACCTTAGATGGTCCACCCTAACAGTTTTTGATTGTTCTAATTTGATAAGAATTTCCTTGTACATGTAGTACATTCTATAATGATTCTGCAAGAATCGGCAAATCTCCATATTCCATCTGCCTACCAACAACCAACTCAACATTCCAAAGGAACGCTGCCCACTCTTAAGTTGGGCTCAGTTTAATTTATTATGTAAAAAAATGTCTTGGGTCCTGAACTTGTTTAAAACAGTCTGGTTAGCAGTTAGTTTGCAGCCTAGGCCAATTTTACCATTTAGCCTGTACAAATTCAAACTGTTATATCTTAACAATCT